>JAQZBX010094279.1:0-12056 GCA_029593785.1 Cabassous unicinctus | reverse complement strand
ATCTTTTCATATCCTTAGTGGTTTAAGAACAACAAAGCCTTTACTATTTTAGAAGTTAAGTATTTTCCTTTCTATTTTACTATTTTTGTCACTTTGTTAAATAGAGTCCTGTTTAAACATAATTCAAACCTGAGAATTTTTAATATTCTAAATCAAACCCTTAAGGATATCTTTAATTTCAAACTGTTGCAAGAATTTTTTCTTTTACCTTATAAAATGTGAGGTGCTAAAATATCTGTTTGTATGAAATATTGAAGACCAATGACACTATTAACAGACACAGTGCAACTTTATATGTGCTAATATAAGACCAAAATAGATGCCATCCCTGTAATAAGTCATACTTATTTCCTAGGACTATTGTGAATATTTAAATTTACGTTTACTGCTCAGGAAACAATTATTTATAAAATAATATTAAATCCAGTGTTAGCTGCCTATTTCAGACACTTAATACTTGCAGAGATCTGTGTAACATTTAACAAACTGAAGCGTTTTTGTTTTTAAAGATTAACCCTCAATGTTGAAAGTAAATATACTTTAAGGTGTGGATATTAGTGTTTCAATAAACATGTGGTTATATTAATGTGGTGGTAGTGGGAAGGTAATTTTGATTCCATTAGTAATTTTGGGTTTCCCTAAATTTATTGGGAAAATAGTTTTTCTGTACTCCTTAAGTTTCATTTTGGTAAACAGTATCTTTCTAAAGGAAACTGGATGTAGGAAAACTTGAAGTGCATACATTTCCTCAAATGACCAGTGTTGTACTGGTGAATACTGTGTAACTTACAGTGAACAGTGTGGAAGCTGTTCATTTTTAAATCTGAATTAAAATATTTTCAAGAACTTTAAAATTTAGTTTCATTTAATATGTTATGAGTTGCATGAGGAGTGTTTGAGAAGTCTTATAATATTGAAGAAATTTTCTAATATTCTGTTGGTTAAATCTGTATAAGTAAAACATTATTTATAGTGATTTATATATTTAGAGGGTACATAAAATTCTTAAAAGCTTGATAGTATTCTCACTGTCTATAATATTCACTGAACTGCATAATAATGAGCTATAGTATGATATTGTTGGCTAGAGTTTTATTTATTCTTAGAAGACTATTACACGTTATGAACACCAAATTTACTTGTGAGTTATATATTTTGCTCTGATGCTTTCCTAAAAAGCGTACTGATTTCAATATAAAGGAACTTTAAAAGAGAAGCAAGCCAAGTCTATAAGTTATGATCTGATGTTTGAGTAACATAACACTGGTAAAGTGTAAAAGTAAAACATATTAAAACATATGTCATTGTGGTTAATGACCTCATTATAAATTAATTGTCAATTTTTCTCTAGAAAAAGATTCATTTGAAATACTCATAAAATTACAACCTAGATTGTAAGCTCTTGTACAAGTCACATTTACTCCTGGGCTTTAATTGTTATTTCTAAATTATAAGATGCTTTATTCTTTTTGTATAATCTAATAGCTTCTTAGAACTTAAAATGTCTGCATGACACCTGAGATGCAAAGCTAAAGTTTCCTACCTCTAAAGGTGCTGAAGAAGAAGCATTAATTCTAAAAGACCACCCTAATTAAAGCAGCTAAAAAATCAGACTTAAATTAAAGGAAATGGGGCTAGACTAGTTAAAGCCTAAGGTGAATCAGAATACAAGAAAAAAGGAATATTGTCAGTATTTTAAAACTTTAATTTCCATGGAGACTAGAAATGAGAAATTTATTTTGTATATAATTTATATTTTTAATATATATTAAATATCTATGGTGCCCTAATTTAACCTGTCTAGTCAGTTTACTTGAACATCTTAGCTAACATGGAACCTAAAAGAGGCAATGTGATATTGTGTACAGAATTGATGTAATACACTGATGTATTTTGAAATTTGGACATAAAATAGAAAGGTATCTGCAGAGTCCCATAAGGGACTCAGTAAAAAGCCCCAAGAAACTTCCTCAACTAGGGTATTCCTCTTATTCTCTCAAGCAATAGGGGCACCTTATATTAAAAACAAAACAAAACAAAAAAACTGTAGAATTCTGAAAGGCAAACATGTGAAAATAAACTCTGAAATATATGAGCCCTGAAATATATGAGGAAATATCCTAAGTCAAGCCTTGGTCTTGAAGCTTGCACTTAAGAAACTTATTTCCATAATAATGAAGCTAAGTCTAATTATAATTAATGCCTAAGAGTGACCTCCTGAAAACCTCTTTTGTTGCTCAAATGTGGCCTCTCTCTAAGCCTAACTCTGCAAATAAGCTCATTATATTCTCCCTTAATTTTCCCATGAAGTGCAGGCCATGATATAACCCCCAGGGATGATCTCTGCCATGGCAATATGGGATTAGCCTACAAACAGGGAAAATAAAACAAAATAAATTTTCAATGGCTAAAAGATTTAAAATAAAGATGGGAGTTCATTCTGGAGGTTACTCTTACATAGGTTGCATAAAGATAGTACAAACTACCACAGTAGGCAAAACCCCAAGCAAAAATGTTCCTGAAAACTAAGGAATACTCTAGGCTCTATCCTAAAAAATCTAAAAATAAATAGTTCCCCAATGTAACATAGCTCTATTCCTTTTATTTAAACATACAATTTTAACTTTATTTAATGATTTTATGTTTTACAGACTTAAAGCCTCTGGATTTTTCCTATGCCAGGCTGAAACACAGAGGTACCAGTCTTTTCAAGAATGACAACAAATTTCATTTCTTTTCTCCATAATGTAGACACCCCTTTTCAGAATGATGAAGTTAGAGCAGTTGTTTCCTGGTAGTAACCCTCAAAATTGAGGGAAGTTAAAAAAACAAAGGGAGGAATTTTAACTGAGAGTTAAGACTTTACAAATAATTATGATTACTGAATCATTATATAGATGCCATTCTACTTTATAGTACATTGTAGAAGTAAATACCTGAAATTATTGAAACTTGCTGAACTAGAATCCAGAGAGTTTGAACTCTGATAATGACTGAAAATGTATATAAACCTAAAAAAGCTTTATCTTGTTGTTGTATAGACATTATTACTGACCCCATTTTTATACCTACCCCCATCCTGTTTAACAACATTAAAGTCTATGATCACTAGACAGCCCATTTATTATTAATGAAAGAACCTGGGCCAGTGCCACCCCCAATTCCTCATTAGCATAAACTTTCTAAACCTGGATATTATAAAACATCAGAATTTCTGCAGTTTGAGGAGGCAGATCTTGGCTGTAAGGCCTCTGACTGCCTTGTTATATACTAGTAAAAAACACTTTCTCTTTTGAATCTCCAGTGTCCCAGGAATTTGTCTTATTTTTTTTCTTTTTTCTTTTTTATATAAAAATTTATTGATCTTTTCATGTATACATAAACATACATAATCAATAAGTCTATAGTAAATGTTGTGAACTTACAAAACAAACATGCATATCATCATACAAGTATAACATACATTAGGCCACCTCCAACAGTTTGCATTTTTGTGTAACATTTGTTACAAACTATGAAATAATAGCATCATCAAAATATTACTAACTATAACCCATACCTTACATTTGGTGTGTTTTCTTCCCCAAGTCACCGGATCATCAACACCCTTTATCAGTATTACAGATTTGCTATAGTTTATGAAAGAACATCCTCACATTTGCTTGTTAACCACAGTCCATTGTCTGCCACTGGATACTCTGTGCTATACAGTCCCATGCTTTTTTCAATCCATTGGGAGTGTACACTCAATGGTTCTCATTTTCATCACAGAGTTGTGCTGCCATCACCTCAATTTTAGAACATTTCCAGGAGTTGGTCTTTGAAATGAATTGGACAAAAAAGAAACTGGATTTTGCTTGGTATCACTATTTACCTATTAAAATATAACATATGATAAGTATTAAGCAAGAAATGGGAATTAACAATACTCTTTCACACAGATTTTAATTCTATCATAGGGTATCTTTAAAGTAACATCTTAATTCTGTTCATCAAAACCCAAGAAAACCTAAGCCAACTGGATAGTCTTCAGAAATTAGCTCATAAAATTTTAAAATACATGACCCTGTGACTCTGAAGGCCAACCTAATTCAGATATACTATACTTAAGTCTTCTTTTAATTAAATCTTACTAACATAGTTTGTTCTTCAGCTTGTATCCCAATCTTCTTAGATAAATATTAATATCTTCATTCTACAATGAATAGTAAATTATTTTCCACAATTGTTTAAAGATCTAGATTTCTGCTGTTTTATTTCAATGCTCTGTTCACTGATATAGTATTTCAGGTATTTGGATGTGTGAAAGAAATTTCCTTTACCTGTCCATTTTGTGTTTAAATGTGATTTAATATAAAATGAGCTAATGGAATACAGTGGTAAATTAATCAGTTGGCATTGATGGATGCAGGATGACTGAATACCTGAAAGTAACTTGTTTCTCTCCCTGTTGCTAGGATACAAAGCAAAGAATTATATATGAATTAGAAGGTATTGAGATGCAACCCTCTCTTGGTGCCAATTCCATTTCTTGTGGTTGAGAATAGCCTGTTGAAGCAATGAGGTATGAAAATCAGCTTCAAACTGTTGGCCGGATCTGTGCAGAAGAAGCCCGTTGCTATCCTCACTTCAACTTGTTTAATTAAAACAGTAAAATTTCCACCCAGGTGTGGAGTTATCTGCTCCTTTTTGATCATGCAATGTATATGCAAGCATGATTTCCTGAGCATATTAAACATACAATTATATAACTAGATATATATGTTCATCCATATGCTTAAAAGCTAATGCATAATCAAAGCAAATTCTAAGTAGTAACTTAGGTATTTAAGCAAGAGTAAAACTGCAGCACAAAGGACAGGTTTGAGTTGCTTTAGACAGCCTTGGCTCTTGTCTGAAGACATAATAAATGTAAGTTCTGCCTAACTCTTGTTAATTTTTTTTCTCTATGTCTCTGGTTATGCCCAAAGGCCCAGCTTTGGGCCCTAACAACATGATTTGGAAATGACATGAATTAAACCAATGAACTTTAAATATATGGGCTGACACTCTCTCTGATGCAGGTACAAGTAGTTTCCATAATCTATCCCATTGTCATTCTAATAAAAATCAACAGATCATAGTTTGAGGAGAAATATATGAAAAATACTACCTTAAGAGTCTTATATAGAAAATTATTTCTTGGAGTAATCTATGCATGTTATGATTTAAAAAACCTGGATGGCTTTGAAATTCAATTAGTTTAGCAATTGGGAAATCATTATTGTAACATCAACTGGCATAACACAAATTGGTCACTTACAGTACTCAAATTTGGGGTATGAATTACTATTTTACTTATTTGGAGGTTATTTAGGCACATCAAGTATTCAGAAAATAGACGTATGGAAGAAAGTAAATAAGCATCTAAGCAGTGACTGAAATGTGTGCCATACCAATGAGTGAGCATGCATCACACAGTAACCTGTGAAAATATTCAATTGATGCTTGATACCGGTAGATACTCTGTTTTCTTAGCTTTTAGCAAATTAAGAGTAGAACTTTAAGAGAGTAAGTTGTGAGGACTCCTAAATTTAATGGATAGGAATGGCTGCTGATATCCTGAAAGTAAAGCAGAAAAGAGTACAGAACTAATAAAAGTAAATATAATCCCCAGTGAAATTTGGGTCATTTCAGGGAGGCACAAGCACTAGTGGGGCCAATGAGTAATTTTGTTAATGCATGTCCATTTTACTATGCTAGTTAAAATTTTTGTCATTTATCTGCGATTAGATACTATTTAGACTTGGGGTTACATAGAAAAGTGATCTGTTTAAATAGTAGAATATGGTCTCCATTAAAAATAGCAGAGATTAATATCCAAATAGCTATATTGTGAATAACTACAAAGACTTAATAAACAAATGTGTGAATTTTTGTAGATTAATGAACCATTAGTTACACATAAATCCAGTAGCAATTTGTAGGCATAAAGATACATACTATTAAAAAGATAAACTTTTCCCTTGAAAAGAGAATTGTAGGGCTGAATAATTATTCTTTAATGGAAACCCTGAAGAATGAATTCTCCATAACATTGGTACAGCATTACCCTTAGAAAGGCTGTCTCTCAGTACTGTTTCAAATGTGCATGAATCATTGAGTAGTAATCAAGGGAATGAGTTGACCAACATATTTGCAATATATATTGAAGGTAACCTAAGGCAACTATGATGAAGCTCTTTTAAAATAAAATATGTGTGTGTGTGTGTGCTTGTGTGTGTGATCTTAATCTCTTTCCAAGAAAACTGTAAACACTTTGAGTTTGCTTATTCATATTTATGTTCCCCATAGTCTCTAGAAAAGGTATCAGATACAAAATATAAGTAAAATTTCCTGGCAAATATTATTTATAGATGTATGTATTTAGGCATACATGCTAGGTTTTGTTAACTTCCTCTTATTTGTATTTACTTAGTCTATTAGTCAGCCAAAGGGATACTGATGCAAAGTACCAGAAATCTGTTGGCCATTATAACAGTGTTTTGGGTGTAAAAGCTAATAGTTACAAGGCCCTAAAGAGTCCAACTCAAGGCTACTTTCTCATGAAAGTCAGCTACCACATGTTGAAGCAAGGTGGCAGGTGATCTCTGCCTGGTCTCTCCTTACTTCTTTCTTTTAGGGCTCCATGTGACCCGTGTCTTTTGATCTCAGCTGTAGACTGGCATAGGACTCTTCTTTCAGGGCTTCCTATATCAGTCTGGCAGAGGGATTATTTCTTTTCAGGTCTTATAAGCTGCTCAGCTGCTCTGTTCTTGTCAGCTGCAAACTATCAGGCAAATGGCTTATCTCTCCCAAGTGCTGTAGAATCAAAACAGATAGAGTTCTCTCTCTTCTGTATCTATGGAACTCTCTCTCTTCTTTTTGAGTGAGTGCCCTTTTGTATCAGCCCACCAAGGAGATGGGGATTCAACCCTGTGTCACAGCCTACTGATATGGTCAAATCAAACCCCAAATCTTCATAGGTAATTTAACCAAAACATGTCAGCTGAATCTAATGCATTCAAACGGTATCACACCTAGAGGAATGAACTCATTTACAAACATAATCTATCTTTTGGGAATTCATAAATAATCTCAAACTGCCATAGTTGGGAAAGCACAATGATAATTTATCAAGGTCAAGGATGCTATTCCACACATAGTATATCTTTCTTCACTATGTGGACAGTCATGAATATATTTCTATTCAAAACATATTAGTATAATTCTGAAATGATATATTTTTGTATAGGTAGAAAAAGGAAAAACACATAAATGGAGTTATCATTTGTATTTATGACTTAAATATTTATAGTCAACTGGTTATGAAGTTCTCATATATCTATATCTTTATTTAAAGAGGTACTGGGGATTGAACCTGGGACCTCATAAGTGGGAAGCAGGCACCCAATCACTGAGCTACACCCACTCCACAATCCTATATCTTATATCAGAAATAAACATATAAAAGAATGAGTCTTCAGTCTTGGGAATGGAGTGACTGAAATTAGCTCATATAATGAGCTCTGTGTATGTCTGTGTGTTTACATACATATATATACATTTGTTTTTGTATTTTTATTTTCTTTCTTCCCTATTTTATGTTTCTGAGTCCTGTGAAATTCATTTAACAGAATAATAATTTAATTAGAAATTTTTATAACATGAGGAACCATATATGAAATTTAAAACAGCATTATAGCATTATTTTTGTGATATATTGAGGCTATTGCCTATCTATTCACTCCTGCAGAAAATACAGACTTCTCATATAACCTCTATTCACAAAGCCAAGCATTTGTTACAACTGAAGAAAGAATATTATTATAGTTATACTATTTGCTATTATTTAGCTTATATATGTTTTTACTTCAAATCACAGTATGTGATTAAGATTATTTGCCCTGAGAAATTTTCATCATTTTATTTTAGACTCTGTAAATGGATTATATATTATTCATTTCTTTCTCTACAAGAGAATTTCATTCATTCATTGAAAATAAAATGCTTAGTTTTTAAAATTATGTGA
This sequence comes from Cabassous unicinctus, assembly GCA_029593785.1. Lineage (NCBI taxonomy): Eukaryota > Metazoa > Chordata > Mammalia > Cingulata > Chlamyphoridae > Cabassous > Cabassous unicinctus. Next base: position 4,006 of record JAQZBX010094279.1, on the reverse strand, counting down.
AACATTGGGGCTTTTACAACTTGATTCTAATTTGAAAGTGTTATTTTGATTTCTCAATTGCACTGAATTTATATTCTTATATACAATATATTAAGTAGATTGCACAGTGATTTATTTAATATAAAAAGTATTTTCTAATTATTTTTTTAATCATTACTATGTTCTTGCTCTTCTCTCTGTAGGAGCAAAAATATGCCACAGTTCACTTGCACATGATAAGAAGCAATAATATATTTGTACAAAATTATGCTTAAATGTCCATTTCAACTCTTCTCAGTATGTTCTTTTGGGTCCAGTGTATCAAGCATTCTATTGTATATCCTCTTACTCTTCACCTTCCCTTTTAACTCCCTATAAGACCGATGTTTCCAAAATGAATCATGAATTCCCTTGCATGATCTTTAATTATACTCTCTGTCTGATTCTTACAATTCTCTTGTTCTCTCCCACAGCATATGATCAAGTCCTAGTGTCTGAAGTTTTTCAGATAATTTTTCCTTTCAAATATGCTGATAAAAAATACCCAATTTAAAATGTGTTCAATATTACAGGTTTCAAATAATGATAGTAATACTTGTTCAGTCTGTTAAATTTTGTGTGCCCTGGAAATATTCCTCTTAAACAAGTATATTCCTTGAGTTTATGTTCTATTTAGCTACTTGTAAGATATATTTGATATAAAACTTAAGAAAAGCAAAATTATTTTTCATAACCAATTTTAAGTCAATAATTATTTCAGGAATTTTTTATAAAAGAAGGTATTCAATTAGTGGAATGAAATTCATACTTTTATGTCATGTAGACAAAGTCACTCATATCCATGCACAAAGATTAGATACCCATTCAAAAATGAAGTAAAAAATTTATGGATATTGGAGAATATTGCACATAATATGTTAAACTTTTTCATAGGATACTTGTCCTTTAAAATATGGAATGATGTGGGTGAGCAATAGAGCAAATATCAGAAAATAGCTAATGACAAAAAATAAGTAAGAGGATACAAGAAAGGAAATACGTTTGAAAAAGGAAACTAGAAATAGTAATATAATAAAACTTCATGTATTAGAGAAAATTTTATTTATATTAATTATGAAGAATAAATTCCTATAAAATGACAGAGATTATCAGACAGAGTCAAATACAAAATTCAATACATTATATTAGGTACAAAATTTTTATAAAAACAAAATGATGCAAATGTTGAGAAAAAAGGGCCCAAAGTAACAAATATTTCAGAATGTTCTGTTTATGATTCCATTTGTCTGAACTCACATCCTCCATGCATTTGTATGACTCTTTATTTCACTTTTGTAGGGATATTCTAAGGTGTCATTACCCTTGAAAATTTTTCTATAAATTATTTTTTTAAATAATCAAACCTTACTGCCTCCATGGACCTCTTCCACTTAGTGTTTCCTCCATGAAAGATATCACCATCCATATACATAGACTTCATTGATTATTGCCCATCATCCCCACTAAATAGAATGCTAATCTTAGATGGAGCCCTTCCAAGTTCCTCATACTGCGCCTCTCACCATGTGCCCTGTGCCTTTGCACTGGTGTTCCCCTGTTTGGAATCCATGAATATGTATGACTAACTCTTCCCCCTTCAAATCTTTGATCAAATGCCAACTTTTAATTAAGGACCTCACTGACCACAGTATCTCCCATTGCTTTATCATGCCTTTACTCCCAAATATCATCCCCAGTCTGCATTATATTTTCTTTTTTAATTAATATTACTTTTCAAATTCTAACATGTCATATCTCATACTTCTGTATATTTTCCAGTATCTCCCAGCTGGACTATAGAACCCAAGAAGACAAAGATATTTCATGGTTTATTATATTGTATATACAGTACCTGGTACATTGCAGATAGTCATAAAAATGTACTGAATAAATGAATTAAATGAAGTGACATAATGAAAAAGCAACCACAAGTACTGTTTAATTAATTCAATAGTGAAACATTGAATAAAATATTTGATCATTTGAAATTTGCAGAACAACACTTGAAACTTTGTTATTTATAAAATATAACTATCCATAAATTTCAATAAATTAAAAAATTTTAACTATTGGAGCTAAATTATATGACAAAAATAAAATATGTATTTAAGTTAACTCAAATGATAGAAACTGAAAGAACTTTCAATTTGAAAATTAAAAATAAAACTAAAAATATCTTAATTTATTCTTGTTCAAATAGGAATTAAAATATTTGACTCTAGAATACTTCTATATTGGATGTCAATATAAATAATGCTTTCCGCTGCATGTAAGATAAGATGAGAATCACATAAATAATGGAAATATTAAATTACTGTATTATTAAAGAGGTAAAAAAAAGATATAATCCATCATCTCTATGTGCTAGAATAAAACCAAGGAATTTAACTTAAAAAGTGGGAGAAAATGACAAAACTAGAATAACACTGAATTAAAAGTAAATAAAACTTAATATTATTGTTTAGCCTCTTACAAGTAAAGACTTAATGGGCATTAATATTGCCTTTTGGTACTACCATCACCACCATCCATTTGCCAATACCATAAAGAGAAACTTTGTTGGGATTAAACATTAACTTCCAATTCCCTATACCCAATCCTGACCCTGGCAACCAATATTATGGTTTAAAATTCTATGAATTTGCATATGGTGATGTTTTCTTATAATTGAGGTCATACAATATTTGTCCTTTAGTGTCTTGCTTATTTCAATCAATGTGATGTCTTCAACTTCTTGCATGTAGTATGTATGAAAATTTAATTCCTTTATATGGGAGAATAATATTCCTTTTTATGTGTATACTATCTTTTGTTTATCCAATCATGTGATGATGGACATTTAGGTTGCTTCCATATTTCAGCAATTGTGAATATTGCCTCGTTGAGCACTGGTGTGAAAATATGTGTTTGAGTATCTGATTTCAAATCTTTACTGTATATTCCTAGCTTGAGATTGCCAGGTTATACGGTAATTCTATACAAAAACTTCTGACAAATTTCCGAACTTTTTACCAATAACTACCAGAATCATTTTACATTCCACTATCAATGAACAAGTGTTCCCAGTTCTTCACATCATGTCCAACATTGGTTATTTTCTGTTGTGTTTTTTTTTTTTTTTTGTAGTAGGCAATGCTGTGAATGTGAAATGGAATCTCACTGAAATTTTGATTTGAATTTCTTTAAGGGTATTGATTTTGTGCATCTTTTCATGTGCTTATATACCATTTACATATTTTTTGGAGAAAAATATAATTAAGGTTTACTCACTTTTTAATTGGATAATGTTGTCTTTTTGTTGTAGAGTTGTAGTTTTCCTTTCTATATTCTGAATAATAGACCATTATCTGAAAAATAATTTCCAAATATTTTCTAACATACTGTAGATATTCTTGCACATTCATGATAAAGTACTTTGATGAACAAAAGTTTTTAATTTTGATGAAGTACCATTTATCTATTTTTTCCTCTTTGTTTCTGGGTTTTGGTGTAAATGCTAAGGAAGCATTGCCTAACACAAAATCCTAAAGAAGTTTCCCTGTGATGCCCTCTAGGAGTTTGTCTTAGTTTCCTGGCTGCTAAGGCAAATACCATTAAAAAGCTTGGCTTTACCAAACCAATGGTAAATTATTGGCTCACAGGTTTAGGTTGTCAGAAGTTCAAAACCAAGGTGTTATAAAGTCAATTTTTTCTCCCCAAAGACAATAGTGTTAGGCCTGTGTGCTAGTGATCATTCATTCTGGCTTTTCTGCCATGTGGCAATGCACATGGTGATATCATTCTCTTTTCTGCTCCCAGTCATATAGATTTACAGCTTTTTCAGTGGCATTGCCCCACTCAATTTCATTCTACTTATAAAGGTCCCTGTAATCAGATTAAGTCTTAAATTTACTCAGTTTGTCCTGCCTTAATTGAAAATAGTGTTTTCAAAAGCTTCTAAATAAAATGGATTCACACCCACAAGAATGGGTTAAGATTAAAAACATAC
>JAQZBX010094278.1:0-12046 GCA_029593785.1 Cabassous unicinctus | reverse complement strand
TCTCTGGAACTTCCTCAGCATCAGCCTTTTGAAATGTCACCAATGTGTACTCAGCTAAAAACATCAGCAAATTTGGGAGCCACTGGAACCCTTGTGCACAGCAAGTGGGAATGTAAAATGGCCTACCACCCTGGAAAACAGTTTGGCAGTTTCTCAAAAGGCTAAACATACACCTGCTATAAACTTCAGCCAGTCCACTCCTAAGTATTTACCAGAAAGAGAGAGAGAGAGAGAGAATATCCACACAAAGACGGTGTAAATGTTTGTAGCAGCATTATTTGTAATTACCAAAAGCTGGAAACAGCCCAAATGCCTATCACAGGTGAATGGATAAAGAAATCATGGTGAAGCCCAGTACCTGCATGAATCACAGATCATTATGTTGAGTGAAAAGATCCCAGACAAAAAAAGAATGATTCTGTTTATATCAAGTTCTAGAAAATGTGAACTAATCTGTAATGTTAGAAAAGAGATGAGCAGTTGCCTGAGGATGGGGCGGCGGCAGGAGGGAGGGATACCGGTGGAGCCCGAGGAAACTTTTGGGTGATGGATGACATTCACCATCTTGATTGTGGGGATGGCTCCACCACAGGTGTAGACAGTTGTCAAAATTTATCAAATTGTACTGTTTAGATATGCATGGTTTATTGCGTGTCGATCACACCTCAATAAAGCTGTTAAAAATCTCCAAATTAAGTGAAAAGTTAAAAAGGATCTCTTCTCTAAAAATCTCTCTCTGGCTTGATGTACATTTGCCTGAGTTGAGGAAAGCTAGTGCATTGCAAGAATTCAGTGCAGCAAAGATTTTCTCGGGCCTGGATGTGTGCACGACCCTGTGCTGAGGCAGGAGGGGGAGGAGAACAAGGTCCCTGTCCTCGAGAAACAGCCACACCCAAGGGAAGGACATGCTGGGCCCGTCACCAGGCAGAATGAGAGTCAGGCCTAAGGAGAGGGCCTGGGAGGCCAGGCTGAGGCTGGAATAGGGAGGGGAAGGCCCTGGAGCCCTCAGGAGCAGGTGAAAGGCAGCCCAGGAACAGCAGGCAGTGCCTGCACCTTCTGGTGGAGACCAGAACCAGTGCTCTGAAGTTCTGGGTCTCAGAACAATGGAGAGAAGAGCGGTCTGTAAAATGAGCTCCTCATGAGATCTCTCCCCAAGGAGACAGAAACAAGCGTGGGACTCAGTCCCCCAGGACTGTGGGTGCTGGGAGCAGAGCCCAAAGTCCAAGACCAAGTCCCTTGGCTAGAGATTTGGAGAGCTCTGTAGAGGTGCTATTCAGCCCTGTTCCAAGTGAGGCCCTGCCCATCACCCTTGGACAAGAGCATCTGCTTCGGGATCCAAGCTCAGGGGTGGTATCCTGGCCGGCTGGGACAGGACACCAAGGCTATCAGGGCCTGATATGGCTTCACAAAGACAGCGGGCATGTTTCATTCATTCGTTCAAAACCTATTCATTCAACAAGACTGTGTTCTAAGTCCTGGGGACATGTCAATGAATGTGGCTCAGAGGCTTCAGGTCAAAGGCAAGTCAGAAACAATGGAGAGAAGGGATAGACAAGGTTAATACAATGCCAGGCAGGGAGTGCTTACCCAGTAAACATGAAGCGTGGTGCTTGAATGAATAAATGAATGAATGAATGAGTGCCCTATTGTCTCAAATCCCAAGCCCTGTGTCAGGACTCTCCTGTCTCTCAACCTTCTCTGACTCAAAGGGAAGGAGTAAATATTTTCAAATAGCCCAATAAATTTTTGGTAAAATGAAACTCATTGTTACAACGGTTCAAATCATTTTCCATGTATGTAGTAGCTAATCCGCACCCCCATCCAATACACACACAGATAGAGCAAAAGTCAGAAATATCATGCCTGGTCCAACATGCTGAGCAGCCCAACACCAGGACAAAAACTGCCCTGCATTTAACTCACTGGATGATCAACAATTGGGGGGAAATGCAGAGGAAGCATTCAGCCTGTCTCAGCCTAGAAAATGGTTATCATCAAGCATTTGCATGGTTGACTGTGCCAAGGTTTCTGCATCTCCAAAGGAAATTGGTGGCATAGTTTGACCTCCAGATACTGACCTTTCCTAATATTTTAAATTTTCTGCTGAGGACTGAAATCTCCTAATTGTTTCCAGAGCTTTTCTATGGAATGATTTTTTTTTCCAGTTTAAAAAGATTGGTGTTCTTCCCATCAGGTATAACTCTGAGAAGGCAGCAGAAAAACTGTACAATAGAATTCCCAGAGCCTTCCATAGCCAGAGCATCAAAAGGGCAACATAATTTCCTGAAGGAGGTACAGGGCGAGAAATATGTTCCTAAGTCCAGTAATTTCCCACAGTGCCAAACAGGATGTAACGTGCAGCTGATTTTATGAACTTTTTACCCCTTGGACTGCCATAGGAAGCTTAATCAAGCTAAACTTTGCTTGGTCAAATTCTTTTTAGATGAGAATGGGGCAGCAAGATTGGCCCTAACCATGAGCTTGACATCGGTAGGGAAAGGTCTGAGCTGGTCCCAGGGTGCTGAAGCAGGCTAGTAAAATAGGAAATCAATAGATGGATCTGGAACCTGACAGGAAGTCCACATAGATATCAATACCCCCAAGATGGCTGCTGGAAGACTCTCACAGATTCTGCTATTTGTAAATGAGGTTTCCTCCGGAAGCCGGGAGAAGACCCGGATATTCTCCAGAGACCTTAGCATTGGGCCCTTCTGAGGAATTGATGGGTGGGGTAATCAATCAAAATAGCAAACAGCTGGAACTCCTCCCATGGCATTAGCAAAGGGGCAGAATATTTAATGGCTTAAAAATCAAGCACAAAGACAGACTCTCTTTCCCTCTTGCCTTTGGACCCCTGTTCTGGCCTTCTTCGCCCCCACATGGATCGACATGCAAGTAAAACCTGGGCATTTATAATCTATAATGGGAAATTGTAGCCTGTAAATTGGTCCTCTTTATCACTCTTCAGCCCCTTCCTCTCTACCTGGGACCCGTGATCTGTTATTTCCTTCAGTTTCTCTTCCACCTCTACCTTAATAAATCACTGGCCTAATCAACGTGTTGTGCTCATGAAATTCACTTTTTGCAGCATAGTCAAGAACCCAGACAAAACCCAGTTACAGTGCTGGTGGGGGAGAAGGATTCTGGGAATGGAGCGATGGGCTCAGGGCTCGGCGTTGGGAAGGATGTATGTGAAGCACCGGGGGAGAAGGGGGTGCTTGCCAAGCCCACTGGTTCATGGATCCATGGTGCTGGCCAATGGGGAGAGAGGTGGTCATTGGGGGCTCCCATTCCCGTTGAGTCCTGCTGTAATAGAGCCACAGCAGAAGGTGACAAGAGCTTATGCAAACCACCAGGCCCATATCTTCCATTTCACAGACAAAGAAACTGAAGCCGAGGGCAGGGAGGAACTTGCCCATCTATTGGTGGCAATGAAATAAGTGAAATGCGAAATGCAATTGTTGGCCACACACAAAGGGCGAGAAGCCCTGGTACTTCCATGGCCTGCCCCCATGAGCGTGGGCTGCCTTCAGCTCTGATATTCTGAGAGGCTGTGCCGAGACACCTTCCCTGCACTTCTGCCTTCATCCTGTGTTCCCCAAAAGGTGAAATTCAACTGGACAACCCAACATGGGAGGTTCCTTCTGAAGCTTTGCCCTGGAATCTCTTCTCTCTGGAGCCCCCGTCACTGGCAGTGTTATGGGAGTCAGTGCCTAGGTTCTTGGCTTCGTCGTGAGGAAGAATTCAAGGACGAGCCATAAATCAATCAAATAAGCAGAGAATTTATTGGAGGGCAAAGCAAGAGAATGAAAGTACAGCCTCAGAGTTGAGGGCAGACATTTTCAAGGGAGAGAAATGTGAGTTCTGCCTTGGGGTCCCTTCTTTTTATGGGGGTACCAGGCTCCAGGGTCTACACTGATAAGCAGGGACTTAGGAGTGTGGGAGCTGCCTGGTGGTGATTGGCTTCTGGCTGCTGTCCACAACCTCTGCAGGGCATGTTGACTGGAGGTGCTTAGCCTCTGGTCACTGTCCTCGAGGCGTGAGGTAACCTGAGAGCTAGGGTGGTGGGTAGTGATGATGTGATGATGTCCCTCTTGCCCCTTCCCTCTTTACTGGCTGCCTTCTGATAAAGCAGCCTTTGGGTGTGATGTGAGCTACAGGGCATGTGCTGTGGGCTGCAGGGCATGTGCCGTAAACTGCCCCTTCCTAACTTGTCTGCTAGGCTTATGCTAGTCAGCAGGTCATTGCCTCAGTTTCTCTTACCAGGTGGTGTTTGTGTGGCTTATTAGATTTTCTGCCACCTTCCTCTTTAGGTCCCTATTCTATCCTGCCTCAGCAGTAATGACAAAAACTAAAATAAAACAATGCCAGTAACAACCTCAGACACCTATAATATAAGAGCAGTAATAGTAATAATAACGACAATGGCAGCTCTCACCTCTTGGATACCTACTGTGTGTTTGGGCCTGTGACTCCCTGAGATGGCTTGTTTTGTCCCACAAATGAGGAAACTGAGCTCAGAGAGGGTAAGTGACCAGCCCCAAGTCCCTCTGCTGGTGACGATGGAGATTCAATCAAATGTTTTGAAAGGGCCCACCAGGCCAAAGGATGTAGGACAATGCAAGTGGGACAGGAGAACATTCCTGGCTCAGGGAAGCTGGAGCCCTCGGTGGCTTCTGCTTCAGGAGTTAAGGTGTAACAGAGATTTCAGATTTCAGGGCTCCTTGGCAGAGCTGGCCAGTGTGGTCTCTCCCCTGCTTCCCCCCTTCTCCCATCCCCAGATGGCTCCCTGAAATCACCTGCAGAGCTCTGGCTCATCTCAGGCTGACCTCGCAGCCTCCTCCCCGAACACATCCTCGCTAGGCCAGGCCAGATGTCCTGAGCCACTCCCAGGACCAGCTCTCCCTCACTGCGGAGCCATCTGTATCCCCTGGAAGGGCCCCCACACTCTCCCTCTTCCACCTGCCAAGCCCCTCATCTTTCAGGGCCAGCTTGGGCAGCCCTCATCAGGAAGCTTCCGACCCCGCATACCTGGGTCACGTGTACCCCGACACCTCTGCCTGTTGGGCACAGGTCATCCTGGTGCACCTGAAGCTGACCACGTGCCTCCCCCCAACTAGCAGGTGCCCCCTCCAGGAAAGAAGTCGTGTCTTATTCATCTCTGCATCTCTAACAACTGGAAATTTCTTACATAATGTAAGCACCTGACTCATATTTGTTGAATTAATGAATGAAAGAATGAACAAACTAACAAGGACAGGAAGATGCGGTTGGGTAATAATTCTCAGTCTTTTAGAAGCCATGCCCTTTTTTCCCCATTTATTTCCAAATATTTTTCATCACCCTTTAGGCAACAACTCCCCAATCTCCTTCCTGCCCCTAGCCCCTGGTAACCTCTGTCTACTTTCTGTCTCCATAAATTTGTTTATTTTAGATATTTCATAGAAGTGCAATCATATAATATTTGGCCTTTTATGCCTGGCTTATTTCATGCAACATGTTTTCAAAGTTCAGCCACATTGTAGCGTGTATCAGAACTTCATTCCTTTTTATGGTTGAATAATTTCCCGTTGCATGGCTAGACCACATATTGTCTGTCCATTCATCTGTTGATGGACACTTGGGCGATTTCCAACTTTTTGTGATTGTGAACAATGCTGCAATGAACATTGATGCACAGAGATCTGTCCAGATGCCTGTTTCCAAGTCTTTGGGCATGTACTTCAGAGCAGCATTACTGGGTCATGTGGTCATTCCATGTCTAACTTTCTAAGGAATCGCCATATTGCTTTCTACAGCCGCGGCACCATTTTACATTCCCACCAGCAGTGCACCAGAGTTCCAATTTCTCCACCTTCTCGCCAACATTTATTTTCTGGTGTGTGTGTGTGTGTGTATTTTACAAAAGCCACCTCGGTGGGTGTGAAGTGACATCTCAGTGTGGTCTGCACTCCCTCCTTTGATGCACACAGCGCAGCCCCACCCACCAGCTTTTAGACAAGCCTCTGCATTTCTCCACCAGCCCAGATGCTCTGCTCAAGCTTCGTTGCTGTAAACTGCATTACCAAAACAATTTGTAATTTATGTCAATACTCTAACATTAAACACAGAATAATCTTCTTTAAAGTCCACAGTTACCTTCAGAGCTTTGATTTATTATACTGGGGCACGGGAAGGGGGGCACTTCTAACACCAGCCTTTGAAAATTCACCCTGTTAAGGAACCAAGTTGAGTTGACAGGTAGCAGTGGCTTGAATAAAGTCATGGCCAAGAGAGTGGAGACGAGGAAACAGATCCAGGGAACTCTTCAGAGGAAGGACTAAAAAAACTCGGCAGGTTTTTATCAGACTTGCAAGACCCTGAGGGGGCAGACCCTGGCATCTCACAGCCTCCTGCAGTCTCTGCCCTGGGGGGTGCCAAGGGGCAGGGGCTGCCACTGAGGGCGGAGCAGAGGGGTGGGAAGGCCCTGCTGCAGGAGCACACTGAGTGGGAAGAGGGAGGGGCAGACCGGCCTCTGAGAGGTTCCCATAGACGGTGGACAGGCTTTAGGATAGACACGGGGATCACTTTGCCATTTCACCTTAGAGGTGAAGAAGATGGAAAGCCTGAGCCTATCCTTAAAGGCTTGGGGATCTCTCAGGTCACTCATTCAGAGTGAATGACCTTGACTGGGGTGGGAGACAGGACAATGAAAAAGGTGTGCAATGATGTGACTCTCAGGGAAAAGGGGGTACAGCATTCTCTGGATTCTCAGAATAATTTCCAAGTCCAGTTTCGGGTCCCGGTGATTTTGAAAGCATGTTTTTCTTACCAACATAGAATGTAGTCAAATGAAGTCAAGCAGTCTCCAAGATCTCACTATTTGTGGCAATAGAGAAGGTCTAAAAATATTTCTCCATTTCACATAAGTATGGTAAAAATAACAGATCAAAAGCAGCCATGCCAATGGGCTGATATTTTCCTGGGAAGATAATCTCACATGCTAAAGCACAAATAAATGAATAAATACAATTACTTTTATTAAACCATGAAGTTGTAAGTCCAGGGATCCAGGAATCACTACTTTTGAAGCCATGCACAGTCTAACCTTCTTCAGCATTTTAAAATTTTCATTCAAAAGAGTTTTTGGAGGGCCTGTGTGCTGCTCTTGGCTGTGGGGTTGCAGAGCTGAATAAGGCAGAGTTCTGTCCTTGGGAAATGCTGTAAAAAGATGGCTGCCCGGCAAAGCAGTGAGGGCCACAAGAGCAAGAGGTAAAAATTCCCAGGACATCAGTGACGTCCTTCAATAAATTATTTTGGAGCAATAACATTTAGAAAAATAATTTGTTTGACTGCTTCATACCATACACCAAGATAATCCTGGATGGATTATAGAAGGACGTATTCAAATATCTATTTGGAAAAAAAAACAAAACAGCAAACCTACAAGAAAGCAAACATCAAGCATCTAGTCTCTGGAGAAGGATGGGCTTTCTTAATTTTGAAGCAATAGAGACTACCAAGGAAAACATGGTCAGATGTTGACTGGAAAAAAACATCTAAATGTGCATGGATTAAAAAACATAACCAGATTTCATTGCAGATGGATAACGAGAACATAATTACAGCAAATATGCAGACAGAGGGTTAAATTCACAGCAAGACGCCAACGGAAGAATAAGGGTTAGATGTCACGGACCAAAAATTCACAAAGAGGAAATAAAATTAGTAAACAAACACTTGGGAAAATTTCTTGCAGCGTTAGGAATGGAATAAATACCATTAAAATAATTGCATGCTATCCTGACCTATCAAGTTAACAAAGCACATAAAAATACACATCATTGCCATAGAAGGAATGGAAACATGGTCTCCGAGGTGACCAGTGGACAGCACTTATCCGGGATTCCAAAACCATCTGCGATGACAGACCAAGTAATCTAACTTCTGGGAATCCTAAGGTAATAAAAACAAATATGGTAAGAGCTTCAGAGAGAAAGAATTTCATCACAATATAATTCATGATGATGACAAATTGATAATATTGTAAATGCTCCACAAAGAGTCCCAATGGTTAAGAAAACACACCATTGTGCAGAAGTGATTACTTATCTTTTAAGAGTATATCCTAACAAGAAAAGTATTTCTTATATACTCTTAGAGAAAGCAGAGCACAAAACTTAATATAGTGCATGATCAAAATAATAATTATAAGTAATTTTAATTAGTTATTATTTAATACTTTAAAATAAATAATCCACAATAGAAAGCATTTACACGGAGAGCATAGGACACATAAGTAGGTGCTTTTGTGATGTGATTAGGAGTGATTTACTTTTCACTTCATTCCACTTGTTTTTATTTTACAAATGTCCTTTAATGAATCAGGAATTCTCAAATTTTAATATGTGTGTCACCAAGTTACCCCTTCAAAACAAAGATTCCCTGGCCCCAGTTTATCTGATCTATAAAATATGGGATCCACATTTTTATTAGCATTCCAGAGGACTGTTACACCTCATGTTCAAGAATCATACTTTGAAAAATGTATTATTTTAATTAAAAAATGAGTTTAAGGTTATTAGCAGGAAGGAGTTTGAGGGTGCTAGAGGCCAGCGCAGTAGGGACGGTCCCCAGTGAGATCACTGAACTGGGTCTGGAACAGAAATAGGGGCTTGCCGGGGGGAAATTTTGTTGGATGAGGGTGGATGGGAGGAATGGGCATATGCCAAGGACTGGAAATTTCTGGAAGTGGTGTGGTCCATTGTGGTTGGAGTTGAAGTCTGTGTGGGGAAGAGATGACTCTCTGATGGGAAAATACCTTCATGCCAGATGGTGGGAAACCACACAAGGGTATCCAGCTTTTTGTATTTAAATGTTGAGTGGCACGGCTGATGGATTAGGGAGCTGCTGTTGTGTGGAACTTTGTTTTGGATTTATTTATATGTTTGATGTGCAAGAGTGTGTGCACGCACACCTGTGTTTGATAACTGGGTTCCACAGGTAGATGTGTTGACAAGTACAAGCTTCCCACTGCTGAAGCTGTGGCTTCCAGCCAGGGACTGTGTGTTGTGGAAGGGTGAGTCTGTCTATGAGCAGAAAGTGGATCAGTCTAGGGAGAAAAGTCAGGGCAGAGGCCACTCAGAAGGCTAGTGCAATAATCCAAAGGTGAACAAGGCACTGGTAGGGGACTGCAAAGAAAGGGCCACGTGGAGGTACCTTAGGGAATCACACTGATAGGATGAGGTGACCCCCTGGATGGTGGGGCTGGATATGACCTGGAACTTCAAATCCTTAGGAGAAAGACTGGAGCGTGTGGGAAAGGGGTGTCATGAGGGAGGTTCAGACACATGGAATTCAAGGACCTGTTGATGAATAGGTGTAGGTGTCTGCCAAAGCCCTGGGAGAGGGATAACGCCACAGCCTGTCAGGATATAAAGAAAGCAAATAGGGAGACAGGAAAGAGAAGTCGGAGACCCTGGAGGGGAGGTTTCCGGGCAGAAGCAAGAGCTACATAAGCAGTCCCAGCCTGCTCTCCCCACAAAGGAATGCACATGGAATCTCACTCACAAAGCTGCAAAATTAACTAAGCTCGGGAACTGGAGGACATAAATTCACAATTTCCCAGACTCTGGAAAGATTTTCCCCTCAACACTACCTTGATAGAGCAAGTTGGAGCCAAAGTGATTAAAACCTGTAGAATTGATTCAAGTGAAGAGAGACTGATCACGGGACAGAGGGATTCAAAACAGATTTTTATATGAAGAAGCGCTTGATACATGCGGAGAAGGCAGGACAGCCCAGGGGAAGAGCTGGATCTTTGGGTAAAAGAAAAAAATCAAAGTAGATCATCTCTGTTCCAGTATTTCTTTACTTACTATTTTCTGCCACGTGCTGGACTTCTTTTATAGTAAAAGCACATAAGCTGTAAACCAACAAAGGTGAGAGGAAAATCAAGAGCACACATTACAGAGAGTTAATGAGAAAGTATTTCAGAAAGGAGCGACCGATAGCGTCAAAAGCTGTGCCACCTGCGTCTGATTGTTGGGGTAAAAATCGGAAGTAGGTCCGGAAGCACAGGCGTGGATTGGGAGGGGAGTTGCAGGTGGCCAGAATGTATGACACCCAGCCAGAGGACAGCCAGGCCTTGGGTTCCACCTGCTTAATAATTATCAGATCAACAAAGCCCTACACAAACATGGGCCACCTGCCCAAGTGACACCACCTGCCTAGCTTCATTTCCTTATGACTGTCAACACTGACATCTGCAGACTCTTTGAGAACAAATGTAATGACCCAAGTAAATAATATCCTCCACACAGGCAAGAAGATTGAGTCCCAATTTCTCATCCATGATGTTTACTTTGTTAAACAGGGTGGCCACTTTGGGAAAATGAGCTGCAGTTATTTTTAATTGCTTGTGTGCAGATTTGGTTTTGTGATTATCTTCTCCTTCAGCAAACACATGGCAATGGTGGTTTTCTTGCATATTGTACCCAGAATGGGCAAGGTACCTTCAAAGAAAGATCCCTCCCATCAGGGGAAGGAAAGAAGTCTAAGACAAGAAAAATGCAAGTTGAGAGGGTAGGAGCAACTCCGAGCTTGGCCAATTCTTTTCCCTGGATGATATTTCAAAGAAACAACATAATCTCTGGTTAAATACAAATGGGTTTTGTTTCATCTTCACATACTTTCTCAGGATGCAAATACATTTGAACGTCTGGCAATCAGAATGGAGTATCTAATTTATGGAGCTCATCATAAAACCGCATCCCCTGAAAATCAAGAATGAAGCTAGATGATTATCCTACAAATATGTTAGAAAAAATGTCCTGCTAGAAAATGTGACCTTGTTTTTTCATGTGTTGTCTTGTTTAAGAGGCTGGGGTGGGGGCAGTGTCCCAACTTGTGTAGAAATGCTCAAAGCCCTTTCAACAAGATTAAGCAGAAGCAGTTTTTCTTTACGGAAAAATCCTAAGTTCAAAATGACACCATCACTTTGAAGTTCAGGAGCATATTTAAAATGCCTAAGCATTGTCCAGTATTTTGTAACTACTGTGCCCCCCGCGCCCCTTTGCAACACACACACACACACTTTAGGATTTTCTTAGGCTTTTTTCATTTTTGTAGAGACAGCCCTATGACAGCTTTTCCGCAAGAGATGAGAGCCCTGTAGAATCTCCATCCACCCCTTGGAGCTCTAAATTTCAAAGACCAGAGGCTTGGGTTCTAATTTGTAGAACTTATTAGGCTTCTCACCTTCAATAAACTGTTTTTCTTCCTTTTAACTGAGACAACGTTCCTTGTTTACAGAACTGATCAAGAGTGTTCCTTTCCAATCCAATCTGTTTTAGGGTGGGGGCAATGCCACAGAAAGGTACTGTTTGGCAAAAAGGAGCTCTCCTTAGGGAGATGAAGAATGTGCTTTCTTTATAATGTTGGCAACAGGATGGAGACACACACCTGTGACGAAGGGGCTGTCTCGTTTGCATTTGAAAGAGGCCCAAGGGCTCTGGGCTCCAAATGCACAGAGCACAGGAGGATTTTGCTTGCTGTCCTTATTCTGGGGAAGTTTGCCTAACAGGTATTTTTTCTGTTT
This sequence comes from Cabassous unicinctus, assembly GCA_029593785.1. Classification (NCBI taxonomy): domain Eukaryota; kingdom Metazoa; phylum Chordata; class Mammalia; order Cingulata; family Chlamyphoridae; genus Cabassous; species Cabassous unicinctus. The sequence goes on along the minus strand of JAQZBX010094278.1, from coordinate 468 downwards.
TCTGGGAGAAGAAAATGGAGACACATGGAAGTTTTCTTTAGGATGCAGGGAGGGGACTAGAGCCTGCAGCTAGTGGCCTTGGGCAGCAGGAGAAAGCCTGCTCAGCAGGGACTTGGCTTGTCCCGCTCTGAGGCAGTGCACAGGGGGGCCGGCTCCGAGCCCCCTCACCCCCAGCTCCTCTCGGCTGCAGCACTCCTCACAGATTGTCGTGATGTGTTTGTGCAGCTGTCTGTCCAGCTCCCTCACTAGACCTGGCTTGAGGGCAGGACGGAGGTGTGGGCATCTCACCTCTGCACACTCAGAGCTCACACAGCTCACGGCAAGTGGCAGACACTCAGCAAATACCAGATCTACACCCTCTTAAAGACAAGGAGGCTGCAGGGACGCCTGCTCTTCCTGCAGGCTGGCTTCTTTCCCGAAGCTAATAAATGCACATAAATATCTTCTACCTTTAAAAAGGGAAGGGAG
>JAQZBX010094277.1:0-12046 GCA_029593785.1 Cabassous unicinctus | reverse complement strand
GTCATTTCAGTGTCATGCAGGACAATTTCAATGTCTCAAAAATACCCCCATATTTCACTTATTCTTCCCTCTCCCTCTCCTCAGAACCTCTGTTGGCCACTGCCTTTATATCAATGATAAAATTTCTTCCATTGCCAGAATAACAATGTCTATAATAGAATAATGATAAGTCTATTTTAGTCCATTGTTCATTTCCCAATCTTGAGAATTTTGGGATGGTGATGCCCACTCTAACAGAGAGGAAGTCTAGAGCCCATGGGCAGATGACTGAAACTATCTTGCTTGTATTTGCAGACACAAGGCTATGCAAGGCTGTCCTTCTCTGGCAGTTAACAGATTCCAATCTGTCCTGTAAATCTGATGATGATACCATGATCTGTAGTTGCTCCATTGTGGAGGAGACAATTTCTTATCTTTCCCCCTATATATCCATGCTGATAAGCTTCAAACACCAACATTATATATTTTTATACATACAGTAATGAACAGAAATATATATCCTTAATGTAAAAATACTTAAAATGTTGGGAATTAATTTCATCTTTGTATGTGACTGAAAATACTAGAAATAGAGATACACTCTCAGGAGTATAGTAGTATTACATCAAGATGATAGTGGAATAATTTATGTTTTGGGTATGTATTTATTTAGTGTAAGACCAGGTTTCAATGAAAGAGACCTCCAAAGGCATGGTTGTTTAACATACAGGAAGTTTATTCTTTTGGTGTGACAACTACATGTTAACGGTCCAGGTTCACAAGGCAGTGCATCATTATTCCTTCATTCATTGACTCAGGTTCCTTCCTGGCTGTCTCTTGGTTTTTCCCTAAGGTCTTTATATTCAACATGGGATCCATGTTCTAGCATCATTGACTTCAGCTGGGAGCTTGTTAGTAATGCAGAGTTCTGGGTCCCACCTGCATAGTAATGAGCCATCATTTGAACTTTAACACTAGATGATTCATATGTACACTGCAGATTGTAAATTATTGCCATGGATACTGTTATCTACAGTTGGAGTCTAACTTCTTTGTTTCAGGAGATAAGAAAAGGAAATAAACTAGCGGAGTAGGAGTACACATTCAACATTTTAGATTTCAGCCTGGAATTACACAGGTTGCCTAGGGGTAATCAATAAGAACTTAGTAACAGAGTTCACCTAGCTGCAAAGAGGTTGGGAATTTTCAATAAGTAATGTCTGTGTATATTTTTTGGCACATACTAGTGTCAGAGACTGCTTGATGTCCACTAACAGTGTGTTGTGAGAATTTTTTCCCATTTAGGATATGGGTTTGGATTGTCATCAATTCTTAAACACTGGCGCTTGAAGGGAATGAAGCCAGATAACTTTTGTTACTGCCAAAGGGGAGAGTGTATTTTAGTGGATATCTAAGAGTTTCTGACACAGGCACCTGGCATCAATAACATTCACAGAAGAGTTTTATTTCAAAAAAGTCACTTCAATTTCACTAATATTTATTGAGTACCCACTAGGTGCCAAATCCTATTCTAGGAATCTGTAAAAACATAAAACTAAAACCCTTGATTTCGCAGCTCACATTCTAGTAGATTATGTTTTTGAAAAATCCAGTTGTAAACCAAGGACTTTTGTGAGTTTGTAGGTTTGAAAAGACTCCAAATATGGACTCCTGGCTATTTTTATTTTTATTTTTGTTTGTTTTTTATAAGGATATTTTAAGTTTATATTTTAAATCCATTACAGCTTTTTAAAAAAGAACCTTTTTCACTTGAACTTTATTCTCACCACATCATCTGGCATTGGATCTTCATGACCTCACATCAATAAGCAGAATCCTCTACATCCTCATCTTTTGCATGAACTTTCCTTTCTTTTTGTTTTGTTTTGTTTTGCTTTTCTTCACTGTGAATGTATCTTCCACTTAAAGGGGAAATATTTGCTCTCATATATTTCTTGTCAATAGACCTGAAGGTGACACTTTTTATGTATATTAAAGCAATTGCATCTGTTATTAAAGACCTTCCCACAAGACAATTTCAGGCCAGATGACTCTAATATTCAGTGATTCCAAACATTTAAAGAAACATTTAAATATAGCCTTCTTGCCCCACTTTTCCAGAGAGAGAGACACATACACACAAAGAGGTTAATGATTCCAGAAAAACTCCCATATCCAAAAGGCTAATAAACTATATTTTAAAAGTGCTTAATAATTGGAAATTAACTTAATTAGTTATCAAAGAAATAAAAATCTAAACTTCATAGGACATGAATATATACATCTATATACTCACCAGATAACTTAATTAAAAAAAGACAATGTAAATTATTCCTTAGGATGCACAGCAACTGGAAGTCACACACATTGGGTTGGAGATTTAAATCAGTAGGTGGTAGAGGCAAATATATACATATACAATGACCCAGCAATTTCATTGTTAGTTGTATCCAATAGAAAAGCATAAAAATGTTCATCCAAAAGCAATAAAGAGAAAAAAAAAAAAGGAAAACAATCCAAATACCCATTTATGGAAGATTGAATAAATAAATTGTGGAATATTCATATAATGAATATTATAAAGTAATGAAACTGAATAATCTACAAATGTGCAGCATCCATAAATTACACAAATATTTTGTGAGTGAAATAAGTCATATACAGAATGAGTATTCTACCTCATTTGTATTATATAAATGTCAAAGCATAACAAAACTAAGTCATGTGTTTAAAAAACAATTTAGCAGTTACCCTTGAAGAGTCAGTTACTAGATAAAAGCAATAGCATTTTTCAGGGTTTTAGGATTCTGGTTGTAATTTCTTTGGATCTTGGTGCTGGTTACATGGTGTGTTTACTTTCAGATATTTCATTAATCTGTATTTTTGCTCTTTGTTTACTTTTCTACACATATGTCACAAGTCAATAAGAATTTTGCATGAAATATACAAATGAATATATAAAGCATATTCTAGAACATCCAGACAACATTTAAAGCCATATTCGTTTACTCCTGATTGCTATTATAATGGCACAAACACTGCTTTTACTTATGGTAGAAGAAGAAAAGATCAGATATAATCTTGAGAAGTTCAACTGTCATTGAAAGTCAATGAAATGTGGATAGTACCTTTCTTTGCTGAATTATGATTTCACAATATTTTGGAAAGATGAAATTAGAGGTAGTACAGGAGTACCAAACTCAAAGGGGCTTTTTGTTATAACTTTCAGTACCATATACAAAACTGACAACTTTTTCAGGCAGATAAACCCTAATTAAAACTCTTAATTACAAATAATTTTAATTAGTAATGTATTTCTGGTTGTAAATTTTTTGTATTCACCTTATTATGTAAGAACTTCAAGCATTAGGTATTTATATGTATTTTAATATTTGTATGTAATTAGCAATATTAAAATGTATATACTTTATGGCAACACCAGGATTGTTGAGGACATTTCTGTGAATCTTTAGTATATATATTAAGAAAAGGTGTTCTTAAGAACTTTGTACTGTTATTTCATGGGTGGAAACATGGAATATTGTAAACATAAGCCTTTATTATAAAGTTTGATCTCTTCCAGGACTTTGGGTAATGGGAAGGAAAGAAGAGACTTTTTTGGGCAAAGAAATGAGAGAAGGAAGTGAATTAGTGCAGGTAGAATAAAATAGAGAAGAGAAGGAAACCTGAAACTCAGTCCCTTCATAGCAGAGCACTGTTGGAAAAAAACAAAACAAAACTGTAAAAACAGAAAGAACAGAGTACAAGGTTCTGATCTTACATCTCTATACAATAGTTGGGCTACCCAGGCCCTGGTGTGGTTGGGTTTTGGAATGGAACAAATTCGTGCATTTAAAATTCTCCCTAGTTCAGTGGTTCCTTGCTTAAGGGTCAGCAAGAAGGTCCTGTAAAGGGCATCCTTGCCCAAGTAAGTGATATTGGCCATTGCACTCCATATCCAGATGCTATGTCAGTCTATCCTTGTCTTTATGCAGAGTTAAGGCTAAAGAAGATTTTGGAGCATGATGTCCACCCACAAAAAACCATTTTTTGCTTGGAGCCAGCCACAATTATTAGAGTGCTTGTCTTAGTTTGCCAAACTGCTGCCAATGGAAAGTACTAGAACTGGGTTTACTTTTATGAAGGGGATTTTTTTTAGGGTAAAAGCTTACAGTCAAGAAGACATGAAATATCCAAATCATAGCATCATCACCCAAGATGCTTCCTCACCAAAGTCCATTACTGGTGATCCTGGTTTCCTGCCACGTGGCAAAGATGGAAGCCGATTTCTGTCGAGTTCTCTGCCTTCCCATTCGGAATCTGCTGTCTCCCAGGGATCATTTGCGGGCAACCAGGCATAAAGCTTGATTCATTCTGGGGCTCCTCTCTTAGTCTCTGCTGCTCTGCTTTCTTCCCAAGTTCAACTATAAGCTATCAGACACATGGCTTGTCTCTTCAGCCTTAAGCTGTTCCATTGTCCCAGCCTCTTGGCAGCTTCATGCTTAAGCTTTGGCTGCTAGCAATCCTTTAGTGCTATATCATATGGCAGTATAAAAAATGGCAGCTTCCTTTTGCCTGTGAGTGTCTCCTTTTATGTCAGACCCAGTGTCTAACTCCCAGACACTTCTTCCTTGGTTTCTTCTGTCACACTAATAGGTGTATATGAAATTTATAGAGTTAGGTTTAAATATATAATGGTCCCTATCTTAGGAAAATAGTTTTTCAGAGTGGTGTCTTTCCTTCACTGTTTACAAGGAAATACAAATTGTTCTTTGTCTGTGAATGGAAGAATGTATTGCAGAAATTATAAAATGCGATTGGCTGCCAAGGGACATGACATCATTTATGGCATGATAGAAATATTCAATATCTTGATTGTAGTGTAGATTACATGGGTGCATACAGGTTACAAAAATCATCTAGCTTTCTGTTGGAAAATGGCACATTTTGTTCTATGTAAATTAAATATTAGGAGTCAATTAAAAAATATAAGTTAAAATTTTTTTCCTTCTTCTTTCTCTCTTCTTTCCATTTTTATTGACTAATTAACTGCAAAATGTTGAAGAAATTGGGGAGGACACAAGATGGTGACAGAGTAGGGAGTGTACACTTCGGATGGATTGTGCAAGGCATGTGAATGGATAACAGAGAGATTCCTGTGGTGGATGATGACTGTGGTTACCCATGCAAATATAAGAACATTCTGTAACAAATATACAATACTAATACATGGTGTTAATAACAGGGTGGTTTATGGAAAAAGTACAACACCTGTAAGCTATAGATTATAGGTAGCAGTAATATTTTGATGATGTATTTTTTCATTTTTAACAAATGTGCCATAACAATGCAAGATACTTGTAGTGGGATGAGGTATGGGGGTCCTGTATGTTATACATGATTGATTTTCAAGCTCATAAATTTTCTCATGGAAAATAAATGAAAATTATAATAATAAATAATTTTAAAACATTATGCTATGTGACAGAAAGTACAGACAAAATACCACATATTTTAAGATTAAATTTATATAAAATGTAAATATAAGTAAATCTATAGAGACAGAAATAGATTAGTTGTTATGTAGGGCTTGGAATGGATAGAGACACAGAGTTGACAGTTAAGTGGTAAAGGGTATTTCTTTTTAAAATAATGAAAACGTTAAAAAATTGATTGTGGTAATTAATTCACAACTCTCTGATTATATTAAGGGCACTGATTGTACACTTTGGATAGACTGCATGGTATGTGAATATATCTCAATAAAACTGCATTAAAATATGAAAGAAATTATATGAAGTTTTATTAGCAGTTTTCATTTCTAATATTCACATTTTACATTTTCATATGCAAGAACCTATCTTTTTCTAATTTTCTCTCTTACATTGTTGCTGCTATGCACTTTAAAATCATTTTTCTTTTCATTATTAAAGATGTTTGAGGCTGTCAATCCTAACCTCAGATCACCATGAGAAACCTAGCATCAACCTAGGCTGTTATGCTTTCAGGTACTCAGGAAAAGAACTTCTTATTTTAATAGAGCTATGCAGCGTTATTATGAGTAAATGGGCAATTGGAATAAATATCTCTCAAAAATTAAATGTACCTCTTGGAAACTCTGTAGGAACCACTCTATTGCAGGAACTAGGTATGGGGATCTTCTATATATTTTGCACCTATTAGATAATTTAACCCTTATAGAAACCCTAAAATGTAGATATTTTATAATTTGTTTTAAAGTTGATTTTAAAAAAGGACAGAGATACCAAGGGACGTGTGAAATGTCACATCGCTGATGGGTTTGAATCTAGGCACTGTAACTTCTGACTCTAGACATTGATCACTGTGTTCACACACCTCTCAAAGGAAAAGTTTTGAAGGTTTGCATATCAAAGAACAGGTTTGGAAACTGACTTTCTCCAGTTAAAGTTAAAGCTCATTGCTTACATAATTTTGAATTCCACACTGACCAGTCCATATTTTAAGAATTTATACTCCTTTCCCTGAAGATCTTTTCTGCTTTTCTAATACCTCCCACATGGTGCTTTACATGAGTAATGATCCTATCTACATTTATTATAAAACTCATATTAGGATGTTTAGAAGAGGTGAGAATTTTGCATATTCCTCATAATAACTCCAGCTAATTTTTATTCTCTATTTCAATCAAAAGGAAATTATTGATGTATGAGGACAGAGTAAATATGATAATTTCTTTATTTTGAAAAAAATGGAATAAATTACAATGGGAAAATTGACTAACTGGATTGAAGAAAAAAGAAAAACATTTACAGAAGAGAAATCAACACACATGGAGAGAAAGCAAAATCATAGTAATAGTGAAAGCAGAGTTTGAGGCTTTTCAAGTGTTTATTTTAAAAACAAAACTTTTTAAAAAAAATCAGAATAATAACCCTGTTATGTCTAAAGAGGTTTGCCCAAGATCACAGTTAGTACATAAAGGAGCTTAGATCTGACTCAGGCCATCAGACTTCAGCAGCTGAACTCTTAACTAAGAGATATAATAATTTTTATGCTTGATTAATATGCGTTCTAGGTGAAATGAAAAGATTCAAAAAGATTTGCTTACAAAAGATAAATGATTCTAAGGAGGACAAATTGTGAGAAAGCCAGTGCATAAAATTATACAATTTTGTGGATAATAAATGTCTTAATAAAAATAATAAGAATATAATTTTATTATTATTAACCTTCAAAAGGCGGCTTATTATTTATATGCATAATAGATTTTTTGCAAAATCATCAACACTGAAATATTGGCCAAGCTTTGCTTGGGCATTAAAGAAGATATATGGATTCATATGCAATTTTGCAATTGTACTTATTGATAATTTCTGGAAGGATATTTAAGAAACAAAGTAGTTTAATCTGTTGATTAAGATAACTGATTCAATGGACTGGGAGAGAGATTTTTATATTTCTCACATTCTTATGTTTATCTTGACTTTTTATCATAATAATATATTATTATATAATAAAACATTTTTAGTAAAAGCGTATGACAATATTGAAAATAACTTGACAACACATGTATTACAATGAAAATCCTAGCACTTGGGGAACAATATTGCCCTTTGAATATTATAGGAAAGTTGTTTATAGAAGTGTTAATTATGAGAGTAAAAATTGGAGACAATATAAAGTGAATAAATGGTCAAATAAATGTTTTGTAAAATATATGCACTATCATACTGTTAAATTTATAATTAAATATGGAAATTATAACACTATAGGAAGAGAGCTATTAATAATTTTAATTGAAATTCAGAATATTAAATAGTATTTTATTAATATATGCATTATATTTTATATATATACTAAACCACACATGAACACAGATCTGACAGAAAAATCTTAAAACGGTTTGTTGGAATTATGACACTTTTTTCAAATCATGTTTTAAAAATAAATATTTTTATGTACTCAGGATATGAAGGGACATATGTAAGTACAGCACCACTTAAGTTATTGGAATATTGGAAATTGCATACCACTGTGAATTCAAAAGCAGAGAAAATCAATATACTATGTTTAATGTGATTAATGGGATAAATTGAAGAGTAAGTTAAAGAATAATTTCACTCCATTATGAAAACTTCAAAATGTTATCCATTCATTTGTTTTGTCAGGGCCATAACTATAGCTGAGATATTCAGGCAAAGTGAAAGGTAGACAAAATAGATCTTTTGCAAAGCATATTCCACCCAAGATATTCATGTGGTCAGGTAAAAAAAGACACAGGAATCAGCAAACTAAACTGAGCATATTTTCTTCAGGAGGGATTCTTTATCAATATTAGTGCTTTGCTTTATTGGAATAGTGGTTTTGAAATTTCAAAGCACGTAGATAAATATGTAATGCATGAAATATATGTTTGTATGTGTGTGTAGGTATGGGTATAAAATTATCTCTTTTTTTAATACTTAAAAAAACTCCCAATAAATTTGGGAGTGTATATTCAGTTACTTTTTCAAAGCAATTTAAACAGTTGCCTAAGGAAAAACCAATCTCTGCATTCATCAATTTTGGAAGAACAAATTTCTGATAGACATTATCTTTTGTTCCAAAATGCAAATCTGTTGGTCCAATACAGTGATTTCCTTACTCAATACATCAATCTTGGAAAGGCATGAGCCTTTGTAATTCATAAGGATTCATGTGGAATGCTGATATGAACTAAAGTCAGGTAAAGGTAACAGAACATGGAGCAGAACAAAGGAATTCAGAATTTAGGCCACTGATCTTCCTAAATTCTCACTTCTTTTCTTCTCTCTGAAGATTAAACATTTTTCCAACTGAATTCTACCTATAGCTACTGACACAGCAAAGAAAAAGAGTGTGGGTGAATTCATTCTGCTTGGGATGACATAGAATTCTCAGAAACAGAAAGCAATGTTTGCAGTGTCTTGATTATTTTCCTCATGATACTATTAGGGAAATTTCTTATTTTGGTGATAGTTAAGACAAGCAGGACCATGGGGTATTTCATGTGCCTCTTTCTATTCAACCTGTCTTTGATGCTGCCTCTTCTCTACAACCGTGGTTCCCAAACTGATTATGGAAGCCCTTGCTAGAAGAACACCATTTCCTATAATGAGAATTTGACTCAGGTCTTTGTAGCCCATTACTTTTGTGCATGGAGATCTCTGTGCTCATCTCATGTCCTTTGATCATTATCTGGGCATTAGGAAGACACTGTGGTAATGACCATCTGAACCAGTGTGTCTGGATTGTGTTCATGTCCTGGCTCAGATAGAAACTTGTATCCATTCATTAGTACAACTTATCCTAGCTTTGAGATGGCCCCACTATTTCTTTGACTTGTAACCTTTGTTGAAACTTGCCTATCTGGACACCTATGTTAAAAATTTTCTAGTTGTGTCCAGTAGTGGGGCCAAATGCATGGTGTGTTTCTTTTTCCTGGATTATTTCCCATGTAGTTATTTTATATTCTTAAAAAAACTCCAGCACCTTAGGGAGGCAAAAATTCTCTCCACCAATACCTCCCACTTTATTATGTTTGTCATCTGTTTAATTCTATGTATATTCATATGTAAACATGCACTACCCATTTTTCCAATTTGAATCAGATAGGATTCCTGAATTCTTCACTGGCTACCCCATCTCAATAAAAAACAACTTTAAATGGAAGAGTTTAAAATTGGGCTGTAATTTATCTGAGAATAAATGTGAGAAAAAAGTCAATCTACTCTTGAACTAGTACAAACATCAGTTGTAATGTATTCCCATTTCTATGGTCCTAATGATTAAATGTCCATAAGTAACTGCATTGAATAAAACCCTGACATTGCTTTGACAGAACCTGGAGTTCAATTTGGTTATCCAGTCATTCTGTTTACAATGAATATTTATTTTTCATGAGAATCTGGCCAATTCATTTCTGAGCTTGAAGAAACCTCTAGGAATGTTTGACTCACCTTCTTACCTTTGAGAAATTCAATGATCTCCTTCAGAACTACCCTCTCCAAAATTTCCCAAACATAAGTGAGAAGCTTGTTCATTCCCCTAGACCTGGGAATAAGTTCAGCATTCTTTGACTGAAAGATTTCATGTGGAGATCTCTTCATTGCCTGTCTTATTTCTCATGTCAAGGAAGCTTATGACATTAATGTACTATCTTATTAAAAGAAAAGAGCTTTTCAATTGTAATTAATAGTTTGGATAATAAGCTCAATTGTATTGCTAGTTAGCTGTGTGAACTTGAGTGAGGTATTTTCCTTCTCTTGGGCTCAATTCCATGTTTAAGGAGGATTAATATAAATATTTAAATATTCCTATAGTACTTTCTCTGAACCAGGGAATCTTTCTTTTCATATGTTATTTCATATGTTATTTAGTATTTCTCCAAAAAGGAGAAACATTTTTTTAAAGTTAAGCCTTCTTATTTCCACTTAATTGTGGGGAAGCTCAAGCTCAGAGATTGTAAGTGACTTACAAAAATCCTTTCTCACAGTTCTTCCAGTGCATATTTAAGAAAAAATTCAGGTCTTGGGCATAATTTTCAAAGAAAATTTTGCTAAGACACATGAGACTACTGGTTGCCACTAGGCCATTCATTAAAAGTGCAAAATATGGGCAATCTGTCCATGCAATTCTTCCATCCCTATGTTGTCTCCTACCCCCATTCAGACTTTTCACTTTATTCTCATTGAAGGTACATAGCAGGTATGATGTGCAAAGCACTTAATTCTTAGATCAGAGTAGTGGGTAGTAATATGGTCTCCCAGGTAACAGACACATTTTGCAAGGTAATCTGTTCCATCTTGATTAGCTTGCAATTACATTGAAAAGCAAAAATTAAACAATCTTCTGTGTATGTTCATATGCTGTCCGGCATATATTTAAAAATTAAAGGAAAATAAAAAGACAAGTATGCAATAATTCTTTTATTTTTTATTTCTCTCACATCTCTTGAATATTACACTGGATTAAAAATACAAATGGGAACAGAATAGTGAGATGTTAATATTAAGTATTTTAAAATAAATTATTGTTATTATGAGTTAATTTATACAATCAACAAATTGAAAATTCAAGAGGTGAAGAGACTTAATTTCTTGCAGCAATTAAGTTGTGAGTCTAGGACTTCCATGTTTTACCTATGTGTACCTTTAGTTGACTTCAAAGACTTCCTGTCTCTAGAAGAGATGTGTTTAAGCAAATCATACGGAGAAGGGAATTGTGTTTCCTCACCTGCAATTCAAAAATTGTTGCAGTTTAATTAATTAGCCCTTTGGTTTGCTTTTGCCCTTGGACTGTCTGAGCTGGGTAGCTCATTGGACAATCCTTTTGGACTAGGTAGGGAGAAAGGATTTCCTTTGAGCTGCTGATGCTGAAAGCTTGCATTAGGCATTGAAAACTTTTTTGGGAGATATTATAAATATTCAATGTAAATTGGATACATTTGACTCATGCTTGTATAGAGGAGAAACTGGGAAGAGAGCTGAACACAGGACATTTCCCTCTAAGAGCAAGGGAATAGTTTCTTCCATAAAGATGCTTTCAGGAACCGTATTGATAAACTTCTTCTATTTTCCATATGCTCCATGCTGTGCTGTAGACCTTTTTGTTTTGTTTAACCCAATGCTTCTTGGAGGAACCATGTGAAATGTGGAAACAGGCAGTCTCTTCTCTCAAAGAACTCCCTACTCCCCATAACTTCCTGTGATAGAAAGCTTTGCTAAATCACAATGAAGTGTAGTTTTCATGCTTTATCAAGATTCTGTATGATTCACCTCTAAGTAAATTCAAGATGAAGCTATGGATAATGTACTTTAATAGAAGTCATCTATTTGCTTATATGAGGTAAGTTTTTCAGTGTCTGCTTTCTTTCCATTGCCTCCTCAAGACTGCTCAGATGATTCAAGCAATGGAAGAAATTGTAACAGTGAGGTGGAGCCGGTGGCCACTGGACATTTTTGGGGCAGGGAGAGGAGGGGCAGTTGAAATACTCGGGCTTTTTTGGGACTTTGGGGGTTGTCCTGAGTGGTGAAGCAGCGACGAATGTAGGCCATTTTCCATCAGA
>JAQZBX010094276.1:0-11959 GCA_029593785.1 Cabassous unicinctus | reverse complement strand
GGGCTGTACTAAAAGGTGAGAGTATCTGGGGGGAGGAGGAATTAAATTGGCTTCCACTGTATTTGGAAGAAAGAACTGGACTATGGGAGGTAAAATGAGATTTCAGTATAGTATATGATCCTCTCTATCCCCATCAATATACAATAAATTCACAAAACCCTTGACATAATTGTTTTTACATTAAATTTTGCTGAAACCAGTGAATGAGTTTCCTATCTGGGTTGATCAACTAAATATGTTAATTTGAAAAATGAAAATGCTCAATAAATCATGAGACAGAGTATGCTTTTTAAATTACTTGACCATTTTCCCTTATCTCATATCTTATTTGTTTTTTAAAATGATTATAAATATAGGAATGATAGTGGAAATGGCAGAGGAGGAAGCTCAAAAGTTCTGCCCCTCCACAGAAGTACTGAGAAGATAAGCAATAAGTTAGTATCAACTTTTTTGGAAAGATAGGCAAAGGTTTGTAGCAAACACACAAATGCTAAATCAAGAAAAAAGCACCTTAACCAGAGGAGAAAAGCGTTCTGCTTTTTAAAATGCCTTGCCACAACACTCACTGGCACAATGACAATCATGACATCATCAGCCTATATTTCCAGTGTGGGTATTTGGTTGTAGAGGGTTTACAGCAGACATTATTCCCCAGGAATTATTTTTGTGTATTTGGACCTGTTTGGATGTTGCCTAAATAACTGGCACAAGGTACTTACCATTGTTGTACCCAAATTGAAACAATGTCATAATAGAAAAGGGGCTAAGAATAGGTAATTCCTCAAAAACATAGAAAGGCAAATGAACAAGATACTGCCATGTGTAGCAAAAGGATACAGTTGTGGCATATCATAGACACTGCAAATATCTGGAGGGAAAAGTGAGGGGAGTAAGCTATTTTCTAAAATAAAGTGTTTGAAAAGCTATCTTGTATAAGAGAGAATATAGAAAGACACAGGCTTGCTCAGTGCAAGACATGGTCAGGGAAACAAAAAGAAAAACAAAAACAAAAAAAGACCCTGAAAAACTAAGGAGATGCTGTGCCTTCACTGCCAGGTAATCTTTATTCTAAGAACAACCTGTAAGTAAAAGCTGGGACAGAGCTGTAAATACACTGGCTAAACGTTTCAGGAATACCCCAACACAGAGCTAATCTCCAAAGAATAAGGCAGTGTTCTTTCTTTTCTTTTCTTATTTTTCTTACTTTTGTGTTCAAGTTATTTTGAAAAATCTCTATAAAGCTATCAGCTGTCCACACGTTACAGAGCAAACATTGAAAGACTGTGATAAAAAATACAGTCTTTAAAACTGTTTTAAAAATTCAGCTAACAAAAAACTACAAACTAGAGCAAGTAACAACATAAAATCCTGAGTAGGAGAAAACCATATTTCTAGAGTAATAACTTTATTATATTCAAAATGTCATATTTCAAAAAATATGTGGGATACAAAGAAACAACAATGAATGAACCATTCACAAGAAAAAAAAATTAACAGAAACTGTCTCTGAGGAAGAAGATATATTGGGATTATTAGACAAAGAATTCAAATCAGTTATCTTAAATATACTCAGAGAACTAAAGGAAATCCTGAACAAAAATTTAGAAAAGCAAGAGAATGATGATTCAACAGTCAAAGAATATCAATAGTTAGCTATAAAAATGACTAAATATAATTTCTGGAGTTGAAAGCTATACACAAAATTTTAAAAATTAAGAAAGGATTGCAACAGCAGATTTGGGGAGAGAAATAAAACCAGGAAGCCTTTAAATAGGTCAACTGAATTTATCCATTCTGATGAGCAGAGAAAAAAAAGAATGAAGAAAACTGAATATAGTCTTAGAGACTTCTGGAACATCATTAAGTGTATGAACACATTCATAATGGGAATTCTTGAAGTGAAGTGGATGGAGTAAGAGAATTTGATAGACAAAATATTTGGGAAAAATAACTTAAAACTTACAAATTTATTAAGTAAATGAATCTACACATCCAAGAAGCTCAGTGAATTTCAAGAAAGTGAAACACAAGTTGATCCCCAATTTAAAATATTACAATCAAAATATTGGGGAAAAAACACGCAAAAAAGAATCTTGAAAAGAACAAGAAAGAAGAAACTTATCAGGTACATGTAATCACCAATTATATTCATCACTGATGTGAATTGAAACTGTATGTACAGCAAAAAATGTATGTTCTTAATTTTAATCCATTCCTGTGAGTGTGGACCCATTGTAAGTAAAATATTTTGGTAAGCAGGATCTAAAAAATTAAGATGTGTCTCATCTCATTCATGACGGGTCTTAATCCTCTTACTAGAGTCCTTTAAAAGAGAATGAAATTCAGACAAACAGAGAAAGCCATGGAATCAAGAAGTCGAAAGCATCGAAACCTGAAAGAGAAGGTAGAGACCATCAGATGCTACCATGTCACTCAACATATGGCAGAAGAATCCAGGATCACTGGCAGCTGATTTTTGGGGAGAAAACATCATCTGATGATGCCTTGATTTGGACATTTTTCTCATCTCAAAACAGCAAACTTGTAAGATAATGCGTTTCCACTGTTAAAAGCCAACCCATGTTATAATGTATAATTTTGGCGGATAAGCAAACAAAGCAGCCAATTTCTTATCACTAACTATGGAGCTCAGGAGATATTAAAATGACATTTTTATAACATGATGAAAGAGAGAAAAGACTATTAAAACTCTCCTTCATAACTGAAGGATAAATTTTGATATTCCCTACTACACAAAAGGTGAGAGACTTCATCAGTAATTCACCTTCCTTACAAAAAATACTGAATACTCCTTAAGTCTGAAATAAAACTACACTAGAAAGCAGCTCAAGGATAAATGAAAAAATAAAAAATATAGGGAATCATAAATTCTTAGGTAAATATAAAATCCAGTTTTGTAACATCTGTGATTTATAACTCCTCTTTATGTTTCTATATGATTTAAAAGACAAATACAAAAAACTATTTAAAATCAATGCTAATAAGCAACAAAAGTATAAAAATAAAAATTTATGAAAATAACAACATTAGAAGGAAGGATGGACTGTTAGAAACAGAAAAGACAAAGAAGATGAAATAAAAACTAAACAACACAAAAAGCAATTAAGCAAAAAAGAAAGCAGTAATGGAAGGAATTGGGATCAAAGTAATATATAACATATTGGAAGAAATGCTCCAATTAAAAGCAGATATTGGCAGAATGGAGTTTAAAAAATGATAAACATGAGCCAACTATATGCTGCCTATGGGAAACTCAATCTAGGTCCGAAGATACAATTAGAGAAAACAAAATGCAAAGAGAAGTGAGGTTACTAAATTAGTATTAAAAATAGGCTTTAAATAAAAAACTCTTACAAGAGACAAAAAAGCCATTGCAATTGTTAAAAAGTCATTAATCTAGATATAACAATTTAAAACTATAGATACCAAACAGAAGAACACCTAAATAATGAAACAAAAATGGGCATAATTGAGGAGAGAGACAGTTCTAAAATAATAGTTGGAAATTCAGTACTGGATTTTCAATAATGGATAAAACAATCATATTGAAGATCAATAAGAAAATAGATGACTTAATGACGATTTTAAACAAACTGCAACTAAGAGAGCTATGCAGAGCACTCCACCCCAAAACATAACACAGTACATTCTTCTCAAGAGTTCATAGAATATTCTATAGGATAGTACATTGGTTAGGCCATAAAATGAGTCTTAATAAACTTAGGAACTTTGAAACCAAAGTTATGAAAATTATCTTCTCTGGTTAAAATGGAATTAAACTAGATATCAAATAATAAAGATAAAACTTCAATGAGTGTGACAATACCATTCAATAAAGAAAGAATATTCTCCTCAGGGGTTGCTCAGACAATTGAATGCCAAAATAGAAGAACACGAAGTTGGACTTCTTCCTCACATCATATTTAAAAAATTACCTCAAAGATCTATAGGTAAGAGTTAAACTATAGAAATCTAGAAGAAAATATAAGAGCCAATCTTCATGATCATGATTTGGTAGTGGATTCCTGTATCTGCCACCAAAAGCAAAACAACCAAAGGGAAAAAGGATAATTTGGACATCACCAAAATTGAAATCTTTTGTGTAAAAACTGATACTAACAATAAACAGAAAAGACATCCTAAGAAAATGTGACTATTTGCAAATAACATATCAAATAAGAGTCTAGTATTCAGATTATATATCCTCTTATAACTCAATATAAAATGTCAAACAGCTCAATTACAAAATGGGGTAAGGAGATGAATAGATAGTTTTCTAAAGAAGATTTACAAAGGTGCAAAAGGCACATGAAAATAATGTCAACACTATTGGTCATTAGAAGAATGTAAATCAAATGCAAATGAGGGAAGAGGATGTGGCTCAAGCAGTTCGGCTCCCTCTTACCACATGGGAGGTCTCAGGTTTGTTTCCTGGTGCCTCCTAAAGAAGACGAGCAAGACAAAAAGCTGGTGCAGCAAGCTGATGCAAGGAGAACATGAAAGAAGATGACTCAACAAAGAGACACAACAAGGAAACATAATGAGAGACACAACAAGCATGGAGCAGAGGATGGCTTAAGTGATTGGGCACCTACCTCCCACATGGGTGGTCCCAGGTTCGCTTCCTGGTGCCTCCTTAAAAGAAGACGAGAAGACCAGAGAGTACACAATGGACAGAGACAGAAAGCAGGCAGTGAGCGCAAACAACAAAGAAGAGGGTGTAAATAAATAAAATAAAACTTTGAGGAAAAAAAACCTCCTAGTCTAGACTTAAAAAAAAAAAAAAAGCAAATGAAAGCAAAGTGGTTGTAGCTCAGTACTTGAGCACCTGCTTTCCACATACAAGGTCCCAGGTTCACTCTCTAGTACATCAAAAAAAAAAAGCAAATGAAATAAAATTCCACACTCACTAAGACAGACAATTTTGTTTAAATGAAAATAACAATTTGGCAAGGAGTGGGATAAATTTGAACTTTTGTACATTACTAGTGGCAATATAAAATAATGTAGCTCCTTATGTTTAATTTTAAAAGTTAAACATAGCATTATCATATGACACTACTCCTACATATATAACCTCAAAGAATTGAAAAATTTTCAAACAAATACTAGTAAGTGAATTTTCATAACAGCCTTGTTCACAGTAGCCAAAATATGGAAATAAGCCAAAATTTCATCACAGAGGAATGGAGAGAAAAAATGTGGTATATACAAAGAACACAATTTTATTCAACCATAAAAATGAATGATAGCATAAGAGCACTCCTACCTCTGTACTTTCAACTGCATACCCACAAATTCCCAGTGTTCACCTGGTCCCTCTCCCAACCCTCTCCCCAGTACCCTGGACCGTCTGACCCACCCTTCCCAATATACCTAGCTGTCAACCCTTCACCACCCAACTAGTAATACCACTGCCCTCCTGTCCAATTTCTTTAAAACACAACTACACTCTATCACTTTACATGGATTACATCCATATGGGTGATGGCTCACAACCTTCTCTTATCTTTCTATTTCTTGTAAACCTATCTTCCAGACCGTAGCTCTTTGAAACTGCTCAATTTCCTTAATTCATATTAGTGAGTTCATGTATGGCTCTTATGGCAAAATGACAAGGAAGGGTAACTGGTTTAGATTGTTGGTTAGGGGGAGGGCATTCAGGGCAGGGCTCACCTAGAACAGGCTTCTAGTGTGTGTGAGTGTTCATTCTGCCGTAATGTTTTGTATGAGTGGGTGGAGACCCACATAATGAGTGGGAAGGAGTTTGATTCCCATCTTTGGGACGACCAATTTGATCAGAATTAGACAAGCTGCAGTCTCTCAAGAGCAGGGGTGGTTTGTAATAGGAGAAGACAAACCTGTGTGTCCAGACATCTTGTTGCATGTAACCATGAATCTTGTCATCCACCGAGTCAAGCCAAGGGGTTGTCCTGGCCCCCGGGGGGATGGGGTGGGAGGAATAGATAGATCAAACAGGGGGTATTTAGTGGTCAGTAGAAATGTTCTTCATTACTATAAAGTGATGGACACAGAATATGGTAAATATCACCAAGATTTATAAAAGTGAAATGTCTAAAATGCAAACCATAGTGTAAACCATTGACAATGTTTAGTAGCTATGTTTCACTATTTGTATATCAGTTATAATAATTTACCATCCACATATAAAAAGGTATTAATGGAGGGGGGGGAAAGGGGGAGAATGTTGGGTATATGAGAGTCTCCTGTATTCTGTGTGTGACTTTGCTCTGACCTAAAACTTGTTTGAAAACAAAATGAAAAACAGTGAAACACTGGGGAATTAGAGGGGGAAGGTGCCACGGTACAGAGTGGACACCAGATATTGCAGTGATGAAAGGCAAAATAACAAAAAAAAATTTTTCATTTTTTAAATATCCCAATCTTTTAATTTTATTTTATTTTTAGTTTTTTTTAATGTATTTTATCTCTTACATTTAAATGTATTATTATTTCATTTTCCTGTTAACTGTATTCAGCTATTTTTATGGGTGCACTTTGAAGAAGGTTTGGATGACAGAAGCGTTACAACTGGGGTGGGGAGGATTGTTGGTGTTGGGTGTCAGGGATGGGGAATACATGGGAGGAAGTTCACCTGAGCATAAATATAAGGTATATAAAAATGTTCAAATGTTCATGGGGCATTTTCACAGTGGGTGGGGAATCACTCAATAAATAAGAGAATACTGAATTTCCATCCTGGAGAGCTCTGCCACATTCTCTAAGAGAGCAGCAACAGTCCCCCAAGTGCAAGGTCAGTGACTGGTGAAGGAGGATGATCCACTGATGGGCTCTTGATGTTGATGACTAGCTTTATGGGTCTTTGCTCTTGAAATTGAAACTTAGCCTGTTGCTATGGGGTGCCTAAGGGTTGCCTCCTGAGAGCCTCCTTGTTGCTCAAATGAGGCCTCTCTCTAAGCCAAACTCAGCATATGAATGCATTACCTTCCTCCCAGTGTGGGATATGACTCCCGGGGATGATTTTCCTGGCACCAAGTGATTACTGCCAAGTGCCAACTGGCAATGTGACTGGAAAATACCTTGAATAAAAGGGGGAAAAGGTAAAGACAAATGAGTTTACATGGCTAAAAGACTTCAAAATGAGTTGGAAGGTCATCCCCGAGGTAACACTTACACGCATATCATAGGATCTCACAGAATTCCAAAGTGGATATCACCCCAAATAGTGGGGCTCCTGAGAGCTCTGGAGACACCCAGGTCCTATGTCAGGGCAGATAGCTCTGTAGCTCGGTGCCTTGCCAATGGGCCCTACTTTGGAGTTTGTGCTCCTGAGAGTGACAGAGTTAGACTCAACTATGTCTTTCCTCCACATGGCTCATCTGTCCCTTCTATTCAAACCTATACTTGGTCCTGGAGTTTGTAGAAGTATGTCCAGAAACATAAGTCTTTGGGCTGTCCATGTGACAGATGGGCCTGGAATCTAGGTGGAGCAGCAACTCCTCCTCTACAGCTCATTGGGCTCACCCAGGACAACTGGCGGGGAGATGATGATGGACAGCAGCCATCCCAGGGAATGGAGAGAGTCTGCAGCTGCAGGCAGGATAATTCCATCCATCTTCCCCATGGGATAGAAGCCCCCTCTCAATTGGAGGTGGAGTGGATATCACCATCCCAGACTCCTCAGGATAGGGACAAGTGCTATGGACTAGAGTGGACTTATTGGTATTCTACTATAGACATATTGTGATTCAAGCAATGGAAGAAATTACAACATTGCTGTGGAGCCAGTGGCCACTGGAGGCTCTGCGGATAGGGAGAGGAAAAAGCAGTTGTAATACAGGAGATTTTTGGGGACTTGGGAATTGTACTGAGTGACATTGCAATGACAGATACGGGCCATTTCATATCAGCATATAACATGCAGAACTGTGTAGGAGAGTGTGGTCTACAATATGAACTATGGTCCATCCTTAATGGCAAAGCCCCAGGATGTGTTTATGAATTGCAATTAATGGGCCACAGTAATGAAGGATGTTTATGTGGAAGGTTTTGGGAGGTGTGGGATGTGGGGCATATGAGAATCCCTGTAATTTTTATGTAACATTTTTGTAATGTAAGTATCTTTAAAAAAAAAAAAAGATTGATGGACTGCTACATGCTACAGCATGGATGCACCATGAAAACATGCTAATTTAAAGAAGCAACTTACAAAATGTCACACATTTTATGATTGAACTTATATGAACTATCCGGAATAAGCAAATTCATAGTGATCAAAAGGAGATTTGTGGAGACCAGGGGCTTGGAAATGGCAGAACTAAGAGTGGCTTCTTAACTGGCTTGGGATTTCCTTTTGATGGTGATGAAAATGGATACAAGTGATGGTTGGAAAACATTGTGGGTGTACTGTCACTGAATTGTATTCTTTAAATAATTATTTTCATGTTTTTAAAATTTCACCACCATAAAAATATGTAAAATGCATATTTGACCTCTTTTATATGTATATTGTCTACTAATGCTCTGCTCATCTCATTCTTCATTCTTCTGAATTCCTGGATGTATTAGTCAGGGTTCTCCAGAGAAAGAATACCAACAAGATACAGCATGTGTGTATGTATTAATAGAATTATTACAAGGAATATGTTCATGTGATTTTGGGGTCTGGAAAGTCCAAATTCTGCAGAACAGGCTGAGGGCTGGTAATCCTGTTAAGAGTAATGTTGAAGTCTTGAATCAGAATTCCTTGGGCTGAACACTCAGAAAAGGTTGGAGGGAGTGGCCTTGAAGCAAAGTTTCTTGTGAACACTGAAACCCTCAATTCTAGCTCTTAAAATCTATGGATTCAATGAGACTCATCAAAATCATTGATGATAATCTCCTTTATATAACGTCAATTGATTGTAGACTCTAATTCTATTTGTAAAATAGTTCCACAGCAAGAGTTATTTCAGTGTTAGACCAAAAAATTGAGCACCATAATCACACTTGTTGACTTATGAAATTAACTTGTATCATTATTGGAATTTATTATTTTTGGCATAATCCAGTAAAATATAAATTTATGAGTGAATATAATTTTGGAGATTGTATTAATAAATAAAATACACATATACAGAATGATGGACTATGTCAAAAAATCAATCCAATGTGTGGTTTATGATAGCCATACATTTTTATTTGTCAAGTGCATGTATGTTTTAGTTTTTCAACAATTTCTTTTCAGGTCACATTTTCCCTTGTGGAGGAATATGGTCTCAAATCCCACAGACTACAGTTATAATAATTATGAGTTCAGAAGTTTTTCTTAACACACTATCTATGCCAAAGCAAAGCAGAGACTAAAAACTGAGTTTCCCTTACTTTGTTTAAATGATGATGCATTGTTGAGAATTTTCTCTGTCTCTAATTATTTGGTTGAGAGGAAAGCAAAAAATATAGAAAGGTGTTTTGTTTCTTGTTTGTTTGAAACAGAGAAATGTTGAAAATGATAAAACATCTGTCCCCAAAGTATCGTAATAACTAAATTTAATATAATTAGAAGATTGTATATTGCATCAATGGAACTTATATTAATTCATTAAAATTTTGCTCATCATCCTTTTATATATCCTCTATTAATGAATTGTACCTACCTACATAGTGATTTTCCTGAGATTTCGTTGCTTTGCAATGAGGATATTTTACTCTAGGCTATTTTGCCCTTTTGAGATATTATTCTTCCTTCTTCACCAATATAATATTTTACAAGTCAATTCAAATTATATTAGAGAATTATCAATATTATCTTCAGGTCCTCATATTAGCTTTACTTCATATTCCCCTTAAATTTTCATCTTTAAAGAATCCTTTAGGCTTTCCAATCAAGTATGTTAAATATCTTCCCTTTCATCCTTTCTTTTGTTTATTGATTTTTTTTTAACTTCCTAAAATTGATTCTTTCTAAACTGCCTGCTATCTGTGAATCTGGAGTATGGCCATGAAAATCAGCAAGTACTGCATTATGCATATCAGGAGAAATGAAATAAGATCAAGTATGAATGGTCAAGTTTATCAAATCTGTTTCACACTTACATTAGCAAAGCATAGTTAACAAATGATTATGACAGCAGAAAAGGGAAATTACAGCAGAACAAATAAATTTTTCATGCTGTCAAAAGGATACACAGAAAACTCTCAGTCTCGAACTTTCTATACACTGTATTTTTGGCTCAGGAAATAGAAAGAAAACAATATTGAGAATATCCTTGTCCTTAAAGAGAAAAAATAAACTAGGAACAAATTGTTTAAGGATGTAGAGAGGTAGAGTGTAAAAGTATTCCATTCAAGGGACATGTGAGGTCTATAGAATCACAAAGAGAAAGACTGCTTGGGAGCCAAGGAGAAATTAATCTATCCATTAAAATATTATCAAAAGACATTTGCTCTTGTCATAAATTTTCTATAACAATATTCTATATTGAATATCAAAATCAAAGATCATGGAATCTTAAAGATTCATTAAAAGGCACTTTTTACTTCTTTGTTCCTTAAGCTGTAGATTAAAGGGTTAAGCATAGGGATGACACAGAGACCATTTTGTCACTTTCAAAAGAGTGAACAGAGTTAGGTTGCACATACATAAATAGTAGAGACCCATAGAACACAACCACGACAGTCAGATGGGAACATTTGGGGAAAGCTTTTTCTTGTCCTTAGCTGAATGCATTTGAATTATGGCTATCAGTATTAACAGATAGGACACTAGGACTAATAGAAGGGAGGAAATCAAATTAAATGCCTGCAAATGTTATGATCAGTAATCTTATTTCTTGTGAATTAGAACAGAGCATAGATACCAAAGGTACATCATAACACTAGAAATGCCTGATGACATTAGAGCCACAGAAGGCCAATGTAAAAATCTTAATGGTGAACATCAGAGACTGAAAGGTGCTGTAGAGGTAGCGGATACCCAGAAGCACATGACAAAGTCTCTGGGTCATGATAACATTGTAGAGCAGAGAGTTACAGATGGCCACATAGCAGTCATAGGCCATGACCGACAAGGTGAAAAATACACTGATAATGAACAAAAGGAGAAAGGCCAGGCATAATAGAAAATGATATTTTGATCTTCAACAAAATTTACCAGCATCTTGGGACAAATGACAGTAGAAATACGTAGATCAATGAAACACAAGTGTCTGATAAAAAAAATACATAGGTGTGTGGAGGCGAGAGTCCACCTTAGTCATGATGATCATGCCCAAGTTGCCCACCACTGTGACCACGTAGATGATGAGAAAGACCTCAAAGAGGAGAGCCTGCAACTCCAGGCACCTCGTGACTCCCGGCAGAATGAATTCAGGCAGCACAGTCAGATTCCATTGGCCCATTTTATCCAGTTATCTCTTCAGGAATGCAACAGGGATTGTTATTATATTTTATGTAAAATTGCGTTAACAAATTATATTGGTGTATAGAAAATAAATTTCCACATCTGATTTTGCAGCCAAAATAAACTATAAAAGTTTCCTTTTCCTAATATGAGGGTTCTGTATAAAACACATTGTGCATTAATAAGACAATGATTAAAATCTTAATAGAGTCAATAATATAGATCCACTGATAACAAAACCATGTATGTTTTAATACAGAAACACTAGATTTTATTTATCTACCCAATAACATCACAGCTTTACTTCTATTTTAGTATGACTCTTTTTATTTTCATATTTTTAAAGAAAGAGGCAGAAAAAGGTGAAACAAATGAAGCTTCTATTTTATGGTCTCTCAATTGCAGTTCAAAGACCCTGTGTGGAGACCTAGGAATGCACTCACGCAGTAATATAAATTTGTAAATGTAGTGTAATGAGATGACCATGATCAAGTTAATCATCATGATGATATTTATCCTCAATTAAGGCCATTTTCTTGTTCCAGTTTGTTTTCTGCTCCATTGTACTTGACCTAA
>JAQZBX010094275.1:0-12052 GCA_029593785.1 Cabassous unicinctus | reverse complement strand
TGGCCTGGTATTGATCAGCATAGGCTAGCTTGGTATTGATCTGCGTGTGCTAGCCTGGTATTGATTCGCATAGGCTAGACTGGTATTGATCAGCATGTGCTAGCCTGGTATTGATTCGCATGTGCTAGCCTGGAATTGATCCGTATGTGCTAGCCTGATATTGATCCACATAGGCTAGACTGGTATTGATCAGCATGTGCTGGCCTGGTATTGATCAGCATAGGCTAACCTGGTATTGATCAGCATAGGTAGACTGGTATTGATCTGCATGGGCTGGCCTGGTATTGATCAGCATGTGCTGGCCTGGTATTGATCAGCATAGGCTAGCCTCGTATTGATCTATATTCAAGATTCTTAGAACTGAACCCGCCTGAAGGTTTATAGGAGAAAATCATTAGCTGTCTGGACTCTTCATTCTTTAAGTTATAGGATGCATTTTATTCAAATATTGATGTATATGTACATCTTTTCTATTATTTCTTTTCCTAGTTTTTTTATGTTTAGATGATGTAATAAAGATCTTTGTTTTTATAATTTCTAACAGGAATCATTAAATAGAAAACATGAAAAGCAGGCTATTAAGCATACTTCCCAATAATATCCCACCACAAAAGTGTAACTGAGATGGTGCCCAGCAGTTGATGGCCAAGAACATAACCTGGAATAAATAGCTTCCTAAGGGATAGACGGTATAATTTAAGTATAAATGTGTGACAGTAATTTCTAGTTAGTAAAATTACATTGAACTCTTTTAGTTCACAAATAATGGCTATTCTAATAATAAAAAAGGAAGGGGGATGGGTTGTCAGACTAATGCCTGTCCCTCCCAGGATGCCCACGCCTAATCCTTGGAGCCTGTGAACACGTTACCTTCCACAGCAGGTGTGATTGAGTGAAAGATCTTGGGGTGGGAAGGTTATTCTGCCTGACCTATGGCAGATCTAGATGTCTGGTATTGGCTTTTGCCCCAGAGCCTCCCAGCTTTTGAATTTGCTTCTGGTTTTGGTTCTCTGTTCAGTCTTAATTTTTTGTTTTGCTTTGACTTGCCTTTGGGATTTTCTTGAGAGTTCTGCAATGCATTTTAAAGAATGGTTGTCATTTTTCCAGAAGCTTGGTAGTTCATGAGGCTTTCAGAGCATCTCATTCCTCATACTGTTTAGTGAGGCTCTGTAAGGATCTGAAATCCCTTCTGTGGCATTTACGAAGGAGCCAGATGACTCGCAACGCTCGAGATCCTAGTGGAGATGGAAGACTGTAACTCTGTAGAAGTGCCAGTCTACGGATGCATCGCTATCTCTAGCAACGTTTGTTAGCCAAGTGCTAAATCAGAAAAGACAGTACATGCTAGACTGGCATTGATCAGTATTGGGTTAACTAACCCAATATTGCAGTTTTGATGGGTTGGTGCACAATAAGCTAGAATGACAAGAGGCTGAAGGTGTTAGAAAGGTAGCGTTTGGTGTGGTTCGTGTACCCTGATCTGAATTAGAAAGAAGGTTGGTGACTTGGGGTGGAGCACGCAGGTGGGAGTGAGGATACTGGAGCTCTTGATGGGCCGATGAAGATGCACGTAGAGTAAGGAAAAGAGAACGAGGACGCTAGCTTGTTCAGAGCTGCCAGTGGAGGTGTGCTTTCAGAGGCGTGGTGTTGCTTGAGCGCAGATCCTCGACTGTGGAAGTGAATGTCTGCTGTAGGGAATAGACGCTCAGGAGGCCGAGGAACTGCGCGGTCATCAGTCCATCCTCTGCATGGACGCAGGTGTCATCTGACAATGCCCGGTGGAGACGGGGGTCCTGAGCCAGGTTCCAGCAGCCCCGGGAATGTCAGGAGGGACTCAAGGCCTTGCTGTGGTAACATGCAAAAGGCAGTGATAGAGTGGACTCAGGGGTGAGGGTCTTCACGGAGGGAAGAGGGAGTTGTCCCTAAGGGCCGTTGGGAAGAGAGGAATGTCAGCTTCCTTCCAGTGAAGTGGACTAGCTAGCCTCCTCCGAATGGAAAAAGGGACGGAATTTCCTGGGAAGAAGGCACGCGACCCTGGGAATGTCCTGCAAATTAGTGAAAGACAAGGTGTAATTTGTTTCCTGTAGAACAAGCATCTAAAATGGTGTTTATTGAACTTCTTTGAGTCATGGACATTTTGAGAATCTAATAAAATTTACAGACCCTTTTCTTGGGGAAGCCAATTATAAACAAAATTTAGTTTTAGGGTCCTCCTGCTCCCTCCCTGAAGCCTATCCCTGGGCCCTGGTGCAGATGGTGCCATGGTGAAGTGTCAGAAGGAGGAGCAATGCTGCAGGGGAAAGAAAAGCAGTGTGGAGATAAGATAACAGAGAAGCCAGGCATGCTGAGGAGAGGCCAGTGGGCAGGAGTATGGGCATCACTTAGAAGTCTAACACAAAGCTGTGGGCACAAGCTAGGCTGTTCCCCACCCCACTGCTGGAAGCTCTTGGTGCTGGGAAGACCCTCCTGGCACTGTACGTTGCCAGCCTGGTGCCAGGTAGGTTTGCCCCGGTGAGTCAGGCAGGGCCTGCACCAGCAGCTGGTGCTGGAGCCCCTGACACAGAGCAGAGTCGCAAGTGATCGAACCGTCCACGCATTTCTTTCTTAACAAGCCCAATCTTTTTCAGAATAAGCATTTTGTCCAATAATTAAATTATGAACCTAAGAAGAATTTTAAGAGAAATTCTTTTTAGACGGGTTTCCTCACAGCTCTAGCTTTTAAAGTGTCTTGCTCGATCTCTAGTAATCCACAGAAAGCCTAATGCTACCCTGAAATCAAACAGCGGCATTTACGTGCATCTCTCTGGAAACAGATGCCGACCTCAGTGGCCCATACGGTCGTCCAGAAGGAGAACGGCCTCCAGCACACCCGGAAGATGCTGCACGTGGGCGACGCCGGCGTGAGGAGGACGGCTGTGTCCCTGCTGAGGAATCTGTCCAGGAACCTTTCTCTGCAGAATGAAATTGGTGAGCTGATGAAAGTTTCTAAGTGATTTGCGCATACTGACAGTACAATGCAGTCCTTGTCCTGCCTGCATTCTCTTCACAATGACGAACTTAAAATGCGAATAAACAGCAGAAAGTGTCATTAAAGGGAGGCTTTCCCACTGTATCCCAAATAGGGTTTTTCTTAATATCAAGCTTTTTGTTTATTTGTGGGTTTTTTTTGAGGTACCGAGGGCAGGGATTGACCCTGGGACATTGTATGTGGGAAGCTGGTGCTCAACCACTGAGCCACACAGGCTCACTGTTTGCTTTAGTAACTACAGAAGAGAAATTTTGGACCATACTAATAATTAACAATATATGTAGTATGCTTTTTTTCCCATCCACAGAGCTCTCCTTCAGTGTTCTGTGTGGCCTGCATAGCAACCACTCCTAGAGCCTCGACACACACACATGTCCACGTTAGGAGCTTGGCAACATGCTGGACTAGAAAAAGAGAGAGAGAGACGGCTAAACACAAGAAAGAGACAAAAAGGCAGAGTCACAGCGTAGATGGTTTAGAATGAACTCAAGGAAACGTGCCTGCCTTTCTTTTTCCAGACTCTGTATTGTCGGCAGAGATAACTCAGACTCTCAGCAAAGTTTTTCATTGCTTGCATTATACTCAGCAATATGTGATAAGTGATTGTTGAATCAAGTTGAAAAGTACAAAATGAGACGATAGGAAGTTTAACTAGAATTAAGCCTGCCTCCTAATGTTCCATGTATTAGTCAAAATTCCATTTTTCACCAAATTCCACTAAAATGATAAACAAATTCTGTTTGGGTTTTTAATGGATTAGATTTTGGGACCTGCACGCAGCACCAGCGGTGCTGGAGTCGTGCTTATGTTTTAGTAATGTTGTTTCAGAGACAGCAGCAGCACATCTGCAGGCTGCCTCAGACGATGGCTTCGTGCTCTTTATAGAGAGGGAGCCGGAAACCTTGCCATAGGCATGGAGATTATGACAGAGTCCAGCCCGCTGTGTCGTTGTGGGATGTGTTGTCTCCGCCTTTTAGAGCACTACAGCGGAAAGGACGTGGGCACATGCAGGGTCCCTGCAGGGCAGAGCGCTGCCGGCCTCGGGGCTCAGCGCCTGGCCACTGGGAGGGCGCGCTGCCGCCACATGGCTTCCATGCCATAAGCCTGCCGCTAAGCCTGCTCTCCTTTTACAGGCAGCACTTACCAGCAAGGTACGTGCGGTCTCCAAATTCCACATTTACGTAAAAGGACCTGTCTTGATTCATGGGTTGATAGACAGGATTAAATGAAAATCAGCTTGAACTCAACCTTGGTGTTTCTCTTGAGGGATTTTGAGGTCCAGTGAAACGTGTCATGCACTGACCTGTACTGAAGTCATCGTATTTTACTTACAGTTACAGAAATACACTTGAAACATACTGTCTCCACAACGTGACGATGGACAGTGTGACATGGTGATGGTGACACAGCAGGCTGGGTCTCACCCCACAGCCACTGTTCATCCCAAGCACTTACTTGCATTAGGCCAAGAGAGTAAGGCGCTGCTCCAAGGATCCCGCCGTGCGCAAAGCACTGGGAAGCGCTGGCTGCTTCCCTGGAGTCCTGGGTCCCATTAATTCATTGTGACCTTCGTTTTCAGACATCAGAATAAGGTTTTAGCTTTTAAGGCACTGAGTTTTAGTATTAAATAAAATCTTCCCCAACCTGACATTGAACCGTAACCCTCAAAAATCATTAGTCTTTAATTTTATATTTCTTATAGCATAATTTTATAAAATACTATTATAGATCCAATTTAATTGTTCCAAAGTGAATGTATTTCAGGCCCATAGTATGGTCTGGAATGAGAAAAAAAAAAAAATATATATATATATATATATATATATATTGCATTTAGCTTTGTCAATATAAACAATTCTACTTTTCTGAGAAAAATAAACATGCTTTAAAATGTCAAAGGCTCCAACTTCTTTAATTCTCACTCCTCCCCAAGTTTCTACTTTCATTTGATCTGTGGAAGCGGCGTTCAGGCTTGTGGCGGGGCGGAAGAGGCGGGACTCTCCCCGCTGGGGCAGTCAGTGCCGGCCATCGGCCATATCTGCCCCCGAGACGGTGACTGGGCACTTTGGGATTGTGGCAGGCGTCCCGTCTCCAGGTTGTCGACCTAAAAGCCATGAGGAAGATTCATGTTCCCAAGGCCTTCCGGTCTCTGGTTTCCCTTGTTAAGAGGAGGAACCCTTCTGATAATAGCTATCATCTAGTGAGAGCTATTTGTAAGATACTCTGATACAATCGGTACCTGTTAACTCATTTGATCCCCTAAAGCAACCCTGTGAAGTAGCTGCTGTTATTACCCCATTTTACAAATTATGAAAATGCGGCACAGAGAGGTTGAGTAGCTTGCCAAGATCACAGAGCGCTCCAGGGGCAGAGCCAGGACCGGAATAAAGAAGCCTGGCTTTAGACGCTGAACGCTAAGCTCTCACCACTCTGCTGTGATGCTTAAACAAGAGTTTAACTTGAAAAGGGGAAACGTGCTCCCGCCTTTGAGCAGCTCTCACGCATCAGCCAGGTCCAGACGTCACCGAAGGGTGACCTTTCATTCAGGGCTGCAGGAACAGTGGTAAGTGGTGGGGGTCCTGAAGGAGACCCTCGCGCCGCTAGAAGGAGGGCACACGACTAACGTGATGCCAGGGAGGACCGCTCGGGTTCCACGCGAGCACAGGCGAGGGGAGAGCAAAATAACATCAATCAGAAGTCAGTGTGCAGCTGCAGCCAGCACAGCCCTGGAGCAGCCAGAGCAGAGGACGGGCCCCATCTTTCACGGAGAGCCCAAAGCAGAGAAAAGGAGGGAATCGTGTGAGCAAGATTAATGCGAAACATGAAGTGCAGATTCACATCGCCCAGAGCATACACTGCAAGCCGTAGTGAAGCCATCAAGCGTCAGCCTCGGCCAGCTCAAACCCTGCCGGAATCATGAGAAAGTTTAAAGCAGTTTATCACTCCTTTTCCAGGAGCAGCAGTATTTACATGGTGAAGAAACTCTGAGTGGTACAGACAATTTTTAAAAATATTTACATTATTATTAACATTTTAGTGCATATCTCTTTAGGGTTCTTATGTTTATTTTCTTTTTAATATTATAAATTATGTATTTAAATATATTGATTTTCACTGAGCATATTAATATAAATTTTTTTGCTATTGTGTGCTTCTTAGTTATGTTTTAGGATACATAATATTCTATGCAAATGTACTTTAGTTTATTAGCCATATTCCTATTATTGGGAATTTGACTTTTTATAATTTTTCATGTATATAATACAACCATAAAGATCTCTACACAAAGTTTTGTCAGCATTAAAATGATATCTGTAGGATATATTCCCAGAAATAGAATTACTGAATCAAAGAAGATGAACATTTAAAAATTCTTGACTTTTTGATCTAATTGCTTTCTGAACAGACTCTGCCAGCATATCTACCATCATTTTAAAAATCTGTATTTAATTTGATTAGCGCGATCACCTCCTTCCATATGGTCATGAACCAGCTGTGTTCCTTTTTGAAAGAATGCTTTATCTAAAATGTGTAGGGATCTTGAGATTAAGAAACCTAATATCTTCTTTCCATTTAGCCAGAGAAGTCCTGCCTGACTTGGTTTCCATACTCCCTGACACTGTCCCGAGCACCGACCTCCTCATCGAGACGACAGCCTCTGCCTGCTACACGCTGAACAATATAGTTCAGAACAGCTTCCAGAACGCGCGGGACCTCCTCAGCACCGGCGGCCTCCCGAAAGTCATGGCCGTCAGCGCGGGCGACACGTGAGTCCTCGGCCGCCTGGCCGCCCCCCGCTCCTGTGCAGCCAGCCCTGGCGCCGTCAGCGCAGCTGGGGCCCCGCGGCCTCGCCCTGGCCCTCCCAGCCAGAGCTGTCCACCCTCTTCTGGACGCCGAGGCCGGTCGAGCCCCACAGCTTCTCTTGGTAGCTCCGGCATTTACTGATCTTAGGAACTAATTTGCTTCCTGGAGCCCCACCTGCGACCTAAGTGCCGCAGGCTGAGGGCAAGGTGGGGTTCTCGTGAAGGAAACGCCCTCTGCGGCATTGCCCGCGGCAGTTTAAAAGAGGCCACAGCAGGAAAGGATGGAGGTGGCATGCGAAATTCTCATTCCTCAGTTTTCTCTGTAATGTTCCTTCTCACCACTTACTCCCTTTTGAGAACAGAAGTTCTAATGCTTATCAGTCATGACATGTCCCTGTTTCTGTGGGATGGGCAGCCGAGGTGGCTCAGTGGTTGAGCACCGGTTTCCCACACACGAGGTCCCCGTTCAATCCCAGGCTCCAAGACCTCAAAAAAAACAAACAAAAAAACAACAACAAATAAATAATAAGTTAAAAAGGGTGAGGAGAGAATGAAAACTCTTATAATCAAATTATTAATATTAGTTCATTTAGACTGGTGGGATTGGAAGGGGCATGGAGAATATTATCTTTTCCTCTTGATACAACTCTGAATTGTTTGATTTTTCATAAACATGAGTTACTATTGTAAACTACCAAAAAAGGAAAGAAATGTCATTAAAGCCTGGTTCTAATGAGTCGCAAGACAGACAGACTTTGCGAGTAGTGGACAGGCCTGCGCTTGCTGTACGGGGACGGGACCGGGGTCAGTATTAGAGACCGTGAGCGCATACCTCCACAGCCTTCCCAGGGCAGGCCCTGGGCTCTGCAGACCACACCTGGCAGGTCACACCAGGAAGCCACGCTCAGAGCCAGAGGATCAGAACACGTGCTGCGGGGAGCCGATGTCGCTCACGTGGCCGAGCGCCTGCTTCCCGTGTACAAGGTCCAGGGTTCAATACACGGCGCCTCCTGAAAAACCAAATAAAAATAGAAATAAAATAAAAGCATGCTGGCTAGAGTGTCACTTTCCTGAGAGCATGCTCACCTGTCCCCAGATCCTCTCATGTGGCAGTTGCTCAGTCCTTGTGGAAACGATGAATTACTGCAGCAAAACAGAAATGAATATTCTCAGTAGGTGTTCGGGCTTCTCGCCAGCTCACCATAGACATTATGACTTAGTTATTTGGAAATCTAGAGCTGACAAGCACACGGGACTATGCCAGCGTCTCTGCAGACTGCTTGTGGACGCTTACCCAGGTGTGGGGATGGCTCCTCTTGGCCTGGAGTGTCCTCACGCCCTGGCTCGTAGGAAATCAACAAGGGATTCTGTCGGTTGTGTCTGTGTTCCCTCCATGCTAGCGCCTTGCGTCTCTGACCAGCAGTTTACAGGCAACCTGGGAGCCACTTGCCAT
Organism: Cabassous unicinctus; assembly: GCA_029593785.1. Classification (NCBI taxonomy): domain Eukaryota; kingdom Metazoa; phylum Chordata; class Mammalia; order Cingulata; family Chlamyphoridae; genus Cabassous; species Cabassous unicinctus. The sequence goes on along the minus strand of JAQZBX010094275.1, from coordinate 3,768 downwards.
GTGCAACCTTCTATCTTGGAATAAACGAGCTCCAAGGGCCAATCAACCAACTGATAAACAGACTTTGTGAATATAACACCCTTTTCCCAATTTTAAATGTCATAGACACTTAGCTTTCCTGGATATATATGCAGTTGGTTGTTGGCAAGCGACCCGGAGAAGCACACCAGGTCCTGAAATGCCTGATTCGACTCTGCCCACCTGCAGGCTGGTGTGGAAGAGAGAGACTTGTAGCCTGGGAGTGAACCCTGCCAGCTCCTTGGAGGGCACCACGCCATGTAGTTTTGCAGCCTCTGTTTTTGTTGCATGTTTACAAACTCCTGTGATATGAAGGGAAAAAATATTTTTAAAAAATCAGCATCAGTCATGTGCTAGCTTAGGTGATGAACAGAAGCGATCTAAGAAAGCATTGGTCCTTAGCCAGAAAAAAGAAGTTTGGGACAAATTTAAAGAACATCAAAAGCTAAGTACAATGTCAAATTCATTGTGACTTGGATTTGTAACAGGAACAAGTTTTACATTTGCTCTAACTAAAAACATGAAATGATTTTGAAACTGTTTAATAAGTGCCCCAACAAGAATTAATGTTGATAACTTAAAGAATTACTTCATTCCTATATTCCTAGAATCACTAAGTCTAAGTAAGAGGCATATATTTTTTCAGTCATACTTTTCTGCATTTTTATTCCATAAATATATGAAATATATACAAATATAAAATATGTTCTATAAATAAATTTAAGGATTTGTAGATGTCTAAGGATGTATTCGTTATAAATATCAGGGATTTACCCAATAAACTATTTATTAGCCCTGAGCTAGGGATTAAAACAAGATATAAAACACGAAGGTCCTCGTCTAAGTCCCTCATCACTGTGAATGGCGTGACCTGCCCCATGCCCACTGAGCAGCGGCAGGTGAAGATTTCTGTGACAGCCAAAGGCTGTGTCCAGAAGGCCCACAGGTTCTCACTGATCTCGGAATGTCCGTTTCTTCTTTCAGCTACTCCCCTAACAAAGCAAGTAAAGCTGCTTCTGTCCTCCTGTATTCTCTGTGGACACACACTGAACTCCATAACGCCTATAAGAAGGTAAGAAAACTGAAAAGGAATATGCTGTTACCAGAGCTAGAAAATACCTGCTCCACTTGGCTCTGGTGAGAAATCACTAAAAATTGCATTTTCTTGGTAGAAAGTTTTACGTTTCACATTTGTTTGCTTATTCCAAAGGCTCAATTTAAGAAGACAGATTTTGTCAACAGCAGGACTGCCAAAGCCTACCACTCCCTTAAAGACTAAGGAAATGAAAAAGTACTCCCAGGAAACTCAGCCTCACCACGCTCAGCTGCAGAGAGCCCCAGAGGAAAGCACCTATTTTTCTACTGCCCAGTCCAAGAAACGTCAAAAAGCACGTGCTGTTTCTATCTTTTTCTATTTCCATGATCCCCAGAATTCAGAAAACAACCAACCAGAATATAATTTGTTAGTCGTCAAGAAGACATTTGCAGGTTTGCTACGAGTAAATACTGGCATCAGGCTCTCTTTTATCCTCTACAAATAATGGCGTTTTATCAGGGGCCAATGGTGCGTGACCACCGGGAACCAAATTGGAGTTCACGCGGAATGGACATTAAAGGAATAAGGAAGGGAGCTGTGTGCTCCTGGGACTTCAGAATTTGATCTGCTTTTATCTTCCTTTTCTGGTGTCCGTGCTTTGCCCCTCACAGCACAGAGCGTCACGTCACCTCTGACCACTAGTGCGTTATTCTGCTGAAACAGAAGGGAAATGGCAAGACGTTTGCAGAGTTATCCAGGGAAAACTGACTGGCAGAATCGCTTGCTTGTTTGTTTACGCTTACTTGTTCTTATCCTTTGAGTTTTCCCCTTAGATTTTAAATGGAATTAATGCTTTTAGATCACAAAGCATGCATGCCTTTAAGAAAAACGGAGCTGAAGTGATCACAACAAATATGAAAATCTTTTCCACAAAGAAAGGCAACCGTGGCTATGAAATCCAGTATCCCCCTAACTACTGAGTAAATGGGTTTTTTGCTCAAGGGAATACTTTACCTATAGCAATACCATTAAATGCAAACCTCTTCCAAGCAGTGGCTTTTGCCGTAATCTATTTTCTGAGCATTTTCAGCCATTGCAATGGGCTGGTGGAAAAATGGCGTCTGCTTTTGAAGAGGAACCAAAGTCATCTCTCAGCTGGCGGCGCCAGCCCAGAGCACTGAAAACAGCTCATTTTAGTGAGTGCATGATCAAGCAGCCCACCTTTGCCCAACATTTGAAAAATAACACAGAGCCACTAAACCTCGTGTGGTCTTCCCCAAGCTGTTATTTAAGGTCAGGGAAGCTCTGGAGAACAGAAGTGAGGCTAAGGAAGAAAGCATCTGTGCCATCCAGCAGTGACTGAGAAGTTCCCCTGTAGAGGGCGATGCCACCTGTTAAAGCAAAGCTGCATCGTGTTACTTTAACTGAGCTGTCGTTAAAACTACTCATAAGGAATTCGTTTCCTCAACTAAAATTCTGTTATATTTTGCCTTTTTTAAAAATTCTGAAGATATTTGTCATAATAAAAAAATCGTTCAACTCCTTTTGGCCAGAAAGGAGTGGAATAGAAAATAAAACCCCATTTCCAAAGTGAATGTGTCCTTAAGTCTTTATTATACTTGGAACTTAAAATTTTCTCAATTTTAAATCTCAATGATGAAGACTTAGATTTCTAATCTAGGTCAAAATGACATCATTTACAATGTGTTTTAGATACTAATTTTTAAAATACTGAAGATGGGAGCAGTTGTAGCTCAGTGGTTGAGCACCTGCTTCTCATGTACAAGGTCCCAGGTTCAGTCCCTGGTACCTCCTAAAAAAAAACAAAATACTGAAGAGAAATTATGTCTTTTTCCAGAGTTCTAGTGATAAGAACTTGGAGTATATTTGTTCTTCCAGATAATTGATGTAGTTCAAGAAGCTTCTATGTTTTTTTAAAGGTAGTAATAGAGGCCTCAACAATATTAAGCAAAAAATGAGGGAGAAATAACGCTGCCTACTTTGGTTTGTGTATATCTGATTTGTGTATTTAGGTGTAGGGCGCATGCTTGGCATGGCATCTGAGGATCTGACCTTGTAAACTTCAATTACTATGGGCTTAATACTTTGTGATTACTTATAGTTCTTCCTTAATTCAAGTCTTAAATTGTTTACCAAGAAAGATTTCCTGAAAGATGGGCTACGTCTTCCGCAAACAGAGCGGCGTATCGAGGTGCCAGCTGTTGCTGGGTTTGAGTAAGCGGAGGGGCCTGTGGCCGTGGAGAGACGGCGCAGCTCGCTCTGCTCGTGAGCCCTGGTGCTGCGCTCTCGGTGAGCACCTCACGTAGGTCCTCGTGTGGGTCAGTCCAGGCTCCAGACCGTCCCCAGGCCCTCCAAGGAACCGCCAGCCTCGGCCAGGCCTCGTTTATTCAGGCTGGAAGTTCTGGAGAGCTGGTGCTGGGTCAAGAATAATTCCTAATAGTCTGGAATAAAGGTGGTTCTGCCCTGCATTTCCATCACTAGCCACATCTGTCTGTACCTGCTGGAAATGCCCAAACGGCGTCCCCTGTAGAGAGGTGAGTAGCTCGTCAGGTGGGAACAGTGAGCAGCAGGAGTAAACAGACCACCTTAGTCACCCTTTGAAGAAGCCGTTCCCAGCGTTGTAGTTTTAACCACAGACCTGCTCCTTCCCCCGACCCTGCCCCCAGTTCCATGGATAGTCCAACCCTTCCCCC
>JAQZBX010094274.1:0-12046 GCA_029593785.1 Cabassous unicinctus | reverse complement strand
CCACTAGTCTAATTTTATCTTTATAAATTGATTTATATTTACATTTTATATAAACGGAATCATACAATATGTAGTACTCTGTGTCTGGTCTCCTTCACTTAGCATAATGTTTTTTGTTGTTGTTTTTTTTGTCTGATGTTAACATTTCCTACAGAGATTTTTGTTTAGCAGTTCTAAGGCAAATGATAGTCTTTCCAAACACATGGTTAAGAAATAACACTGCTTATACGTAGAAGAAAGAAAATTCCAATGAAAATATTTAAATCCTAGCTGAATTCAATTGTAAGGTTCTATACATGCTGGAGATATCAGCATTCCTCATACTTACTTTGATTTAATAGCTATTCAATATAATTAGGTTATCTAGATAACATTAACTACAATAAGTTACAATAATAACTATTTTAAAAATTATTAAGTTATCCAGTTTGTACTATTTTGAAAATGAATGGATTAGTAAATGGCTATCCTGAAATCTCTGTCCTTAGTTTTCTCCCAAATATTACCTCAAAGAGTGCCAAGTTTTTATCAAAATATTCATCCCCTTCTTCATAATTGGAATTATTGAGATAAGCATTTCGAGCTTTCTTACGCCCATCATCTGGAAAAAAGAATTAAACCAAGTTAGTGTCTCATTGGCATTGAAGAAGAATCAGCACCAAATAACTGTTATGTTGCCTCTGTATCATTAGAACTCATTTTCATATTCAAATTTCAATCTTTGAGTGGCAGAACTGAAACAGCATTGCTTAGAGAATATGGTACCCTCTCTAGCAGGAGTAAACACAAACCTCTAAGAAGTAAACATTGGTCATTCATTTCCTTAATACAAATACAAACATTCTTTTAGGATTCCAGCCTATAGAGACCTACTCTTTTTTTTTTTTTTTAATATTATTTTTTATTTTTTTATTTTACCAGAAGGTCCCGGGGATCAAACCTGGGTCCTTCCATATGGTAGACGGATGCCCAACCACTTGAGCCACATCCGCTTCGAGACCTACTCTTAAAGTTGCCCAAATCTAGGATGAAAAATAGACTATTTATTGAGTCCCACTCAGTAACACCACCATGCTAGACATAAACTACCTTACATGTTATTGTTGTTGATAAAGACAGTAAAACCGCTCTGCTTCCAGGGCAATCCACCTTTTTGTAAATAACATTAGATCATTTAGCTGAGTATTATTTTTGTACAAACTCTTGTCACATATTTTTTATTTTAAAAGAGGCACCCCACAGGAATTTGGTGAATCAGTTCTGAAGGAAAACAAGGGACTACATTCTCTAAGATAGCAGTTTGTCTTGTTTGAGCACTTCCTTAACTTTGGTTCTAACAATTATCTGGTGAAGGCGGTATAAAGAGGGAGGGAGAAAGGGAGAAAGAAATATTTATGTAAATGCCAAGATTTTAAATATTATGAAAATAGAATCTAATATAAAAACAAATAAGTTAGTTTAAAACCCTATAATTTATATCTTATTACTATTACCTTGACCTGATCTTTCTCAGGATACGAACAACTTTGAGTAATGGGAAAAATAAAACTACAATTTCTGAACTTTTAAAAGACCAATTGCTGGATCATGAGGACTCCAAAAAGTTCATCCACATCAGGGAGACAAAAATGAAAGAATTTTTAATAAAGACTTCTCTATTTCCTACAAACAAAAAACGAAAAACAAAACAAACAAACAAACAAAAAACAACAACCCAAACCGTATAATCTTAAATGAATAAGATGAGCTTGGGGAATTTTGTGCCAAAAAGAGAGGATGCTATCAAATTACTGAGTAATGGCAAAGGACACCAGAGGGGGGTGGATGTGGCTCAAATGGCTGGGCATCCATCTCCCATATGGAGACCTCCTGGTAAAAATAAAGAAAAACACAGAAGGTGCGTGAGCCGCCAGGCCCTGCAAGCGGGTGCGCAACCAGGCCCTGCACGTGGATGCTCTGTCAGGCCCCACCAAGCCATGCAGCAAGATGATGATGTAACAGGAGAGTGCCACAAGGGAGAGCCAAGACGAGACGTGCCGAAAAACCAGGAACTAAGGTGGCGCAGGTGGTAGGATGCCTCTATCCCACATCAGAGTTTCCCAGGATCGAATCCCGGTGAAGACAGGAGGAGAAGGATGAGAAGAGAGGGCAGGAAACAGACACAGAGAACTGTCCAGCAAATGGACAAAAAAACAGCAAAAAAAAAACAACAACAAAAAACGGGGGGTAAAAAAATGGATTGATTAAATAAATAAATAAATAAAAGGACAACAGAACGAACCTGAGGGGTTCCCACTGGCTAAAGATGGGATAATAGGAACATTAAATTTTTTAAAAATGCAATGCATTGAAAGGAAAACAAATGGAATATCCATAATGATATTTTTAAACATTAAGTCACCTTTGGAGGTTGCTAAGGCAACAATGCATAATTCTGAAAAATGGAAAAAAAACAAGCAATTATCTTCCCATTCCTGTAGGAACTATATTTCGTGGTAACTGAATAGTTGAAAAAGAAAAATTCATTTGTAATAAATGCAGATGGAATCACAGAATTAGAAAACGTAATCACCACTTTGCAACCCCAAATGAAAAAATGGATCTAGGTAATGATCATTGATGGTTACTAAAACCATAGGTGCAAGGTTGAGACAGGAACTTTATAATGGGTGGATCAGGTTACTCTGGAACCCATTGAACAATTTTTTTTTTTTTAATTTTAAAAATTCTTTATTTTTAAAAATTCTTTATTTTTAAAGAAGCTTTAGATTACATAAATGTTACATTAAAAATATAGAGGATTCCCATATACCCCACTCCCCCCGACCCCACTTTCCCCCATTAACATCCTTCATTTGTGTGGTACATTTGTTACAACTGATGAACACATATTTCTCCCCACCCCCTCATTGTCTGCATTTGCTGTGTCTGTTTCTTGTGTGCTGGTCTTCTTTTTAGGAAGCACCGGGAACTGAACCTGGGACCTCCAATGTGGGAGGGAGGAGTCTAATCGCTTGAGCCACCTCTACTCCCTGCTTTGTTGTGTCTCTCATTATGTTTTCCTCGTGTCTCATTACATCATCTTGTTGCATCAGCTTGCTGCACCTGCCTGTCACGTCAGCTCGCTGTATTGCTCATCTTCTTTAGGAGGCACTGAGAACAGAACCTGGGACCTCCCATGTGGTAGGAGGGAGCTCAATAGCTTGAGCCACATCCGCTTCCCAATGAACACATATTGAAACACTGCTAGTAACCATGGACTATAGTTTATGTAATAGTTTACACTTTATCCTGTACAATCTTGTAGGTTATGACAAAATATTTAAAGGCCTGTAATTGTCACTGCAATGTCATGTAGGACAATTCCAATGTCCCCAAAATATGCCCATATTACACCTATTCTTCCATCTCCCTCCCCTCAGAATTTCTGGTGGCCACTGCCTTTATATCAATGATAAAAGTTGTTCCATTGCTAGAATAACAATAAGTCTATAATACAATAATAAAAAGTCTACTTTAGTTCATTGTTCGTTCCCCAATATTGAGGATTTGGGGATGGTGATACCCATTCTGCCTCTAATTAAGAGGGGGCATAGATCCCCTGGGGCAGCTGGATGGAAATATCTGCTTGAAGTTGCAGACACTGTCTGTTCCTTGGGATGGGCGTTGTCCATCATATCTTTGTTAGTTGTCCTGGGTGAGATCAATGAACTGGAGAGTAGATGTTGCAACTCTCCTGAGATGCAGGGCTCAACTGGCACATGGAAAGACCAAAGATTTAATATGGGACACGTATTTATTAAGTACAGTGCTAATTATAGGTTCAAAAGAGCCATGTGTAGGGAAACTATAATTGAGTCTGATACACTGGGGAGCATAAATTCCAAAGCAAGGCCCATTGACAGGGTGCCGAATTCTGGGCTGTCTGCTCTGCTTATAGTGTCTGGATGTCTCTAGAGCCCTCAGGAGCCCTGCTATTTGAGTCACTGTTTACCATGGCAGTCAATGTGATCCAGCTGAGATGTGCATAAGCGTAACCTCTGGAATGACCTCCTGACTCACTTTGAAATCTCTTAGCTATAAATACTCTTTTGTCTTTACCCTTTCCCCCTTATGGTCAAGATCTTTTTCCAGATGCATTGCTAGATGGTGCTTGGTAATAATCCCTCAGTGCCAGGGAGGCTCATCCCTGGGAGTTATGTCCCATGCCGGCGGGGGTGGGAGGAAAGGTATTGCGTTTATGTTTGGAGTCTGGATTAGAGAGAGGCCATATCTGAGCAACAAGGAGGCCCTTAGGAGGTAACTTTTAGGCAACATATAATATTAGGCTAAATTTCAATTTCACAAGAAAAGGTTCAAAATTACAATCATCAATATCAAGGGCCCAGTGCAATGATCCATCTTCCTTCACTAGGTACCTCCCCTGTATTCAGGGGATTCTTGCTGTCCCATTAGAGAATGTAGCAGAACTCCCCAGGATAGGAATTCAATATTCTTTTGGTTATTGTGTGGATCTCCACCCACCATGACAATGCCCCATGGACACTTGAACACATTCTTATGCCTTAGAAGCACGCCCGAGATGAACCCCTTCCCATGCATTCCCCATCACCAACACCCCCCATCAATGACCCTCCCCTGCCACAGTTGTGACCCTTCTGTGATCCAAACCTTTCTAAAGATGAAGCCAAGAAAACAACGAAACAAAAATAAGAAAATGAAATAAAGATAGTTTTAAAAATAACAAATAAAATACAAAAAAAGTTTTAAATTTTAAAATAAAGAATTTTTAGACATGATGTCTTTCATCACCGTAAGATCTGTTGTCTTGTTTGTACAGTGACATTTTCTTCCATATAGTCCCATCTCTTATTTTTTTCATTTTACCTTCAAAGAAGCTTTAGGTTACAGAAAAGTCACATAGAAAATACAGGGGATTCCCATATACCCAACTCCCTCCCCCTTGTCTCCTCTCCCCTACCAATAACATTTTACATGGGGATGGTATATTTGCTACAATTGATGTAGAAATATTGAAGCACTGCTACTAACCATGGTCAAAGGTTTACATTATGGTTTACATTTTGGACCATACATTTCTATAGTTTTGATGAAATTTAAAATGGCCTATATCTGTTATTGCAAGATCATGTAGAACAATTCTAATGCCCTAAAAATGCCCTATTTTCCATCTATTCTTCTTCCCTTCCTCTCCCCTCAGAACCTATGGTAACCACAAAGTTTCAATTTTTGAAGAATAAGATTCATATTTACTTGCAATAATATTGAGAACTTGACATATTGGCCTGTTTTATTAGGCAGCGCCTATGTTCTGAAGGGATTCTTGTCCCTCTAATTGAGAACCTAGCAGGGCTCCCCAGAATGAGAGTTTAATAGTTTCTTGTTTATTGTATGGGTCTCCACCCACTGATATAACACACTGACAAGATGAACACTTACATATTCCATATAAGACTGCCCCAGGTGCACCCTAATCCATATATGCCCCCACACCTGACACCCTACACCAGTAACCCTCCCCTGCCATATTTGCCAAAAGAACATTCCCAACATTGTAGTTTTAAATACAGACCTGCAAATCCCCAGAGTTCACCTGCTTCTTCCCCCGATCCTCCCCCAATTTCCATGGAGAGTCCAATAGAACCCCCCCCACCCTACTCCCCCTCACAGACCAGCACCGCCGAGCCCAATCACATCACTGCACCACTGTCACACACCCATTGACCAATCTTAACATCACTAGAAGTGGGACAACACAATCTTCTGACGTAATAAAATGAAAAGTACATTGTGCCATTTATGACTTATTCTTCCCAAAAGAACTGAAATTGAATCTAATTAAGCCTCTAAATTTAACTCCCAATTCACAGAAAATATAGAGGAGGAATAATATTAAATACCATCACCAAATTCAGAACGTGGAAAATTCTACATGATAAGTAAATGGCATAAACTAAAAAGGGTAAACTCTTAGAGATTAGAAGAGACTTAAAAGATGTATCAACCAAGTGCAAGGTGTGGACATTGTTAGGATCCTTATTTAAACAAATCAAATATAAAAAGATATTTTTTAAACAATCAGGGAAATTTGAACATGAAATGCTTATTTAAAGAAAAAGAGGGGAGGGTAAGTAAAAACCTATGATATTTGGGATTCTCTTTAAAACTCCAGGGAAAAAAAAAGCTTCAAAAATGTTGCAAATCTGTTTTTTTTTTTAATTGTACTGGGCCTGGAAAAATGACCCTGGGACCTCGAATGTGGGACGTGTGTGCTCAACCACTGAGCCACAAAAGCTCCCAAGTTGGTTTTTTCATTTGCTTTTTTTTTTTTTTTTCCAGGAGGCACTGGGGACCAAACCTGGGACCTCCCATGTGGGAAGCAGTGCTTATCTGCTCAAGCCACATCTGCTCCCCACAAATCTGTTTTTAAAACACCTCACCTTTTTTCTCCTGGAGTGTTTTAAGAGAAATCCCAGATATCTATTTTACTGGAGCTTTAAAATTTCCCATAAAAAATTAAAATAAATAAATAAATAAAGGGAAAAAGAAATCCTTTTCCTCTCCATGATTCCAGAAAATTCTAGAGAGAATGACACAGCTTAGAATTTTCACCATGTTTAAGTAATTCATTCATTCAATTAATTCATGCAAATAATTAAGTTTCTATGATGTACCAGATATTGTTCTAGGTTCTGTGGGTATAGCAGTGGACAAAACATTTAAAGACCCTGGTTTCATTGTACTTACAGTGCAGTCACAGAAGACAGAAACAAACTGAATAAAAAAATATGATCTTTCAAGAAGTGATAAGGTCAACAAAGACAATGAAACTACTGGGATAGACTGTGACTGTATAGAGAAATGAAGACAACTTCAGATGGTATCACTGCTGGTAAATGGGCTCTCTGGAATTAAAAGAAAGAAAATCCCTGACGTGTAGTATTTGCCCATTTCTGTGGTGTTCTCAAACCAGAGCCAACTTCACACAACTAACATGAAGGCACTAGCCATGGTATTGGGAAGAGAGGCACACAATTGACTCCAATGAGCTGATATGAGCTGGTGTTAGCCCACCCCTGGTATACGATGGTCCAGAAAGACCTGCATTTTAAGCACAGGGAATAGCAACTTTAAAAGATTCTGCAGCAGAAACAAACTTAGTAGATTCATAAAACAGAAAGGCTAACATAGTTGAAGTAAAGTGAAGAAAGGAGAGTGATTAGAAAGGTTTGAAGAAGCCAGACCGTGTAGTTAACAAATGGATAGTTCTTCCAAATCCATTCATTTAATAACCCCTCCTTTTCCCATTGACCTATTCTAGAAAATATCAATATGATGGGAGTTGTGGCAGGGGGAAGAGAGGGATGTGAGTGTGTGCTAATGTTATTTTATTTATTTAGCAAGTAGGAGTGATTTAGGTAACATTTATTTGAAAGACTGGATTAGAAAGAAACAGAAAATGAAGGACTAGTTGAAAGAACTAAGATGGTAGAAATGGGTTCAAATACATCGAAAGTACCAATAATTATAATAAATGTAAACAGACTAAAATCTAACGATTGACAAATTGGATTAAACTACAATACCTAGGCTAGGCATATACTGTGGTGGTTTGAAGCTGTAGGTATCCCAGAAAAACACATTCTTAGAGTTAAACCATTCCTGAGTATAAACCCATTGTAAGTAGGACCTTTTGAGGTGGCTACTTCATTTAAGGTGTGTGTGACCCAACCCAATCAGGATGGGTTTTAATCCTATTACTGGAATCCTTTATAAGAGAATGGAATTCTGACAGAGAGAGAGAAAGCCACAGAAGGAAGAAGCTGAAATCAACAAAACTCAGAAGAGAAGGGAGAGTCCAGCAGATGCTGCCTTGTACCTTGCCATGTGACAGAGGAGTCCAGGATTGCCAGCAGCTGGTCTTCAGGAGAAAGTATTATCTTGATGATGCTTTGTTTTGGACATTTTCCTGGCCTCAAAAGCATGAGTGAATAAATTCCCATTGTTTAACCTGACCCATTTCATGGTATTTGCTTTGAGTAGCCTAGGAAACTAAGATATATACTGTTTACAAAAGATCATGCAAAGACATGCAAAGCTGAAAGTAAAGGAAAGAGATATATCAGGCAAATACTAACCAAAGAAAGCTGATATGATTCTATTAATATCAGATAAATTTGTCTTTAAGAAAAAAAACTTTATTGGGGATGAGAAAGTAACACAATTACAAAAAGCATATATCTGATAAGAGTTTAATATCCAGAATGTACTCCTACAAATCAAAACAAAAGACAACACAATTTTTAAAAATGGGCATTTCTCTAAAGAAGATATATACCCTCCAATTCATCGAACTCACCCAGGACAACTAACAAAAGGATGATAATGGACAATGCCCATCCCCCAAAACAGAGAGTATCTACAACTGCAAGCAAGACAGTTCCATTCATCTGCCCCATGTGATCTAACCTCCTTCTCAAGTGGAAGCAGAGTGGGCAATGCCATCCCCAAATCCTCAAGGTTGAGAAATGAACAAAAATAAGGGGGGAATGCAACTATGGACTAAAGTAGACCTATTATTATTCTAGTAATGGAGGAACTTGTAGCACTGATATAAAGGCAGTGGTCACCAGAGGTTCTGCAGGGAGGAAGAGGAAAGAAGAGGTGTAACATGGGGCATTTTGGGGACACTGGAATTGTTCTGCCTAACACTGCAATGACAAATACAGGCCATTATATTTTGTCAAAACCTATAAAATTGTGTAGTGCAAAGCATAAACCATAACGTAAACTATAGACCATAGTTAGTAGCAAACTTCAATATGCATTCATCAATTTTAACAAATGTATCACACTAATGAAAGGTGTTGTTAATGAGGAAAAGTGTGGGAGGCGGAGGGAGTGAGGTATGTGGGAATCCCCAATATTTCCAATGTAACATTTATGTAATCTAAAGCATCTTTAAAAATAACAATAAAATAAATTTTAAAAGAAGATATACAAATGGCCAATAAGCACATGAAAATACGCTCAACTTCATTAGCCATTAGAGAAATGCAAATTAAACCCACAATGACATAACTTGGAGACATCCTGTTAAATGAAATGAGTCAGACAGAAAAGGCCAAATATGTGATCTCTCTTATAAGAAATGCTTAGAATGAGTAAATTTTTTTTTTTTTTTTTTTTTAATTTTACTGGGAGGTCCCAGGGATCGAACCCAGGTCCCTCCATATGGGAGACGGCTGCCCAACCATTTGAGCCACATCCGCCCCCAGAATGAGTATATTTATAGACACAGAAGGCAGAATAGTGGTTATTTGAGGCTGGGGGGAGGGAGGAAAAATGGAGATTTATTGCTTAATGGGTATGAGTTTCTGTTTGGGATGATGAAAATGTTCTGGAAATAGATAGCGGTAAAGGTTACACAACATTGTCCATGTACTTAATATCACAGATATTAACATTAAAAATGGTTAAACATATATGTTTTGTATATTTTACAATAAAAAAAATTTTTTTTAAAGAAAAGAAAATGGACTAGAAAGATATGCATCAACATGTTTTTATTGGTAGTAGGACAGGTGACTTATTTTCTTGTTTTTATCCTCATTTTCTAAAATCCTGAAAATAACTGTTACTTTAATAATGAAAGCTAAAAAATTATTTTTAAGAGGCAAATTGTCCTCTCAACTGAGGTCTGAGGTTCAGTGATAAAATTTAACATTATACTTTCCAGCTCTAGTTCAACATATATCGTCCAAAGCTCCAAGTCTAGACTAAACTGTCTTTAAAAGGCTCTCAAATATATTTAAAATAATTGAATTTCAAGTTAAAATAGTCCTGTTGAGTATCTAAAAGGGTATCCTAGCTATGGTTAATTAGGAATTTTACTATCTTTTACTTATTAGTTTATTATGTATTTTCCAAGGTATATACTACAATTTTTAGGACCCAGAAGAACCATTTCTTTCCCAAAGTAAGGCTCTTGTGACTTGCGAACCAGAAGCTTCAAATTCACTGTATAAAAAACCTCTAGCAATCAAGGGGAAATGCAACTGTCTAAATGCTTTACTTAAAATTTTGCTCAGCACTCTTCTATTTACATTGGTACAATCTTAGGTCAGGGCTTTCCAGGCAAGGAATGAAGCTCTGAGCAGGAGTGGTTATAAAGAAATTTTTGCTCTTAGGGCTCTTTCAGGTTTATCCAGAATCCTAAGAAGATTCCTTTGGAGAATACCTACTGAGATTGGCCTTAGGAATGTGCTAAACTGAATAGCCCATCAGATCACTATTTTGTTTCTATTTTCTCATTTTACTGTTCAAGTACTACTCCTATTACTGGGAAAGTTACAGGTATTTCATTGTACAATGCAAATGAAAACTGCTAAATGCCATTGGTTCTCCTAAAGATTTCAGATTTCTGTTTTTTTGATAGGTACCCTTTGTAATCAGAAAAAATGGTTTATCAAATGTCTTGTACTTTACAAAAACTTTATTCATGTGGTACCATTATTTTTACAATTTTGCTTTGTTAATGACCAATCTTTGCTGGTCTAAGTTTAGACAGAAGTAGAGTGATAAATACACTTAATCTCCCTTGGCATAGGTTTGGGTTTGAACTATATGACTATGTGACCATGAAAGGTTTCTCAATTGTTATAAATTATGATTCTGATTTTATAGATTGTTTGAATCAGGCACCAAGTAAGGGACACACAGTAATGATTGGTTGCTATATCTCTTAAGTCTATAGCTTTCTCTTTTTCCTTGCAATTTGTTTGTTGAAGAAACCATGTCATTTGTCCTGTAGAATTTCCCATGTTCTGGATGTTGGTGACATCCATGCGATGTTTTCATTTGCACTGTACAATGAAATACCCGTAACTTTCCCAGTAATAGCAGTAGTACTTGATGGGAGCGGGAGAGGCGCTCAATCTCTGGCACCACCTCAGCTCCCTGGTCTGCTGCATCTCTTATTGTCTCTCCTCTGTGTCTCTTTTTGTTGCGTCATCTTGCTGTGCCAGCTCTCCACGTGGCCCAGCACCCCTGCATCAGCTAGCACTCCTGCACGGGCAAGCTCTCCGCTCGGGCCAGCTTGCCTTTCACCAGGAGGCCCCGGGAATCAAACCCTGGACCCCGTATATTGTACACAGGAGCCCAATCACTTGAGCCACATCCATTTCCCCATGTGGTATTATTTAACATGCCCCACTATTTTACATATTTTCTATAAGTTGGTTATTGGATCTAGAGGCTTAATCACATTATTTTATTTTTGGAGGCAAACTACTTCATACTGGTATTGTGATCTTCTATCAAGGCACATGTCATCTGGTTGTCTTTCTTTTAGAGATGTCAGCCAGTATTGTTAATTAACACCTAGATCCATTAATCATGAAGGGTTACAAACTGGTGACATTCTCATTCTATTATTCTTCATGTATTAGCTGAAATAATTTTATAAAGAGAAATATCTACATTTGGTTACGTACTGGTACAGTTAAAAGGCGAGATAAATGTTTCATTTTTTCCCTTTACTGACCAGTTCTCGGAATAATAAATTGTTTCACTAGAATCCTCCAGTGTTTTTTTTTTTTAAGTTTTTAAAAAGTATCATTATGAATTAATGAATTTAAATATTGGATATGTTTCAAACCAAATGCTTTTTCTACATCTACTATCATGATCACATGATTTTTTTCCCTTTAATCTGCTAATATAGTGAATTATATAAATTGATTTTTAAAAACAGATATATATTTTTAGGAGGTACTAGGGATTGAACCCAGGACCTTGTACATGGGTAACAGGCACTCAACCACTGAGCTACATCTATTTCCCTGTAAACTGATTTTTAATGTTAAACCAACTATGCATTTATAACAAAAACCCAACTTGATCTTGGGGGTAATTTTTAAAATATTGCTTGACTCTGATTGCAAATATTCCATTTATGATTTCTATACCTGTGCTCATAAGTAAACTGGCCTATATTTTTCTTATATTATTTTCTTTTTTTTTT
>JAQZBX010094272.1:0-12048 GCA_029593785.1 Cabassous unicinctus | reverse complement strand
AGCAGTGGCCTGCTCTGGGCCTCCAGGCAGCATGCCCACCCCTGGGAGGAGACAGATGGCAGCCATGGTGCAAGGTGTCCAGGAGGGCACTGAGGCAGCCACTCATCCGTCACTGATATTCAGGTGGTGGGGAAGGTGCCCACTCAGCTCCCCCAGCTCTGGGATGCTGTGGCTCTGGCAGGACAACCTGCTGGATCAGGTCCCCCTGACACTCCCTCCCTGCAACACCCCCAACTCCTTCACAGGCATCAGAGCCCTGCGTGATCGGTCATACATTCCCCAGCGTGCTCCCAACATGTGACCCCCTCACTAGAGCCTCCTTCACTCTGTAACTCATCAAGCCCTTGCCCACCTCAGAATCCCCGTGGCTCAGTGCCCCTCCCATGGCCCCCGTGCCACGCAGTGCTCATCCTCAAAGCTGTGCTCAGAGGCCACCTCCCTGGAACTCTTGTAAAAGTCACAGGCTTTGGGGTTTGGACCTACCACTGGGCCACATCACAACTCTTTCACAGTCAGGTTAACTTGGAAACATCTCAGACCCTCAATTTTCTTAATAGAAAGTGGGTGAGTGTCCAGACCCCATGAGGGTGTGGAGAGAAAAGCTGGACAGATCAGGGCCAGAAGGGCCTAGACTCAGGTAGCTTCCTGAACCAGGGGCTCCCGCCCAGGACAAACACCCCAAGTGTCAGCCACAACCAGGGATGGCTTAGAGCAGTGATTCTGAGTCCCAACTTATGGCTGGGTTTGATTCCAGAGTGCTGGGGAAACTGGAGTGCTGGAGCTTTTGGCTCGTCTACAAAATGGGGAACAGCATGGGGCCAGGAGGGGAGCCCTGACAGCAGGAACTGCCCCCCACACACTTCAGACAGCCCCGGGTGTCTGCCCCCTCCCAGGGCCACCCAACCAGGGGGAGGGTGGTGGGAGAGAGGGGGAGGGGGCTTGACCTAGCCTCCCACTGCCTCGCTGTCCTCAAGCTGCCTGCAGCTCCACAGAGCCACCCCCACACTTGGCAGCAGAGGAAGGGCAGCGGGCAACTCCAGGGTCTGCACTCACACCAGACCCACTGCCCTGCTGCCCTGCCTGGCTGGATTAGTGGTACCCCAGGCCCATTAAGGGGAGTAGAGGAAAAGAGCAGGTGCCTACAGTGTGGGGTTAGCGAGGCAAGTGCAGGAGCAGAGCCGATGGGCACTGGCTGTGCCCGGGGAGGAGGGGTCCATTCCATGTACTGCGCTCTGGCCCTCGCGGGCCCTAGGTGGGCGCCCAGCTGTTGGCATGACCAGTGGGGTCCATGCGGGGTCTTCCACACCTGCACATTAGAGGAGCCCCTTGCCAGTGTGACCCCGAGCGTGGCACCCCCCACCCATACCCACCTAGGGATCCCGGCTGTCTGTCCTCGCTGAGCACCCCTTACTCCAGTCCAGGTCCAAGGCCCCTGTGTGCAGTTAGAAAACTAAGGCCTGTGGACAGGCACACAACAGGAGTGGACAGAATCCAGAAGACCTAGAAAATTCTGGCCTCCTAGGCCTGGCCTCAAGACTTCCCATGGGGTTTGCTTTGGAAATGAGAGCCCCTACTCCTGTGGGACCCCTACCTGCTCCTGCCCACATGAGGCGATATTCTTCTGAAAATCCTAAATTTCTTTCACAAACATGAGCACATACACACACACACACAAAATAAGTAACCGGTACGAACAAAGGACGGGGAGTCAGAGTAGAAGCTGGCACCAGAGAAGTGACAAGAGGCAGAGGAAAGGGGTTAGAGACACCTCTGCCATGGGGGCAGTACCATCAGCCCAAACTCTGTCAGCCTTCAGCAGGTGTCTTGGGACATCACTTCAACTCCCTGCACCTCACGTGCCTCCTTGGAAGACTAGGGCTTTAGAAGACACAGATAACTGGGTTTCTAAGTGGATCAAACAGGACACACCATGAGAAGTGCTGACACAGTGCTAGCCAGTGTGATGGGCTGTGGAGGACTGGAGGTTTTCAGTCTTATTCTTGTTTTCCCCACATGTAAAAGCATATGACACAGCCCTCACATACCCCTTGGCCATGAGCCCACCTATTCCCTTAATGTCAAATTGTTGGAGATTTCATCCAATGTGCAGATCTGAAGTCTAGTTAGAAGAGAGCTTGCAGGGGGCTGGGAGGAGTGCCCCAGGCCCACTGTGACTTCTGGGAAGCTGCTGGTGGGGCTCAAACAATAAATATATACAGGGTGCCTTTGTGTGCAGGTACATTTCTATATTTAGCCCAGTTGTAGGAATAAAGAAGAAAAATCTCTGGCTACGGGGCTTCCATTCTAGTCAGGTCTTAGTGACTGTAGATCTCATGAGCAGGAAGGGTCCAGAGCACAGGAGATGTGACACCCTCATGGTTCCCTGCAGGTATGCAAGAGACTCCCGTGTTATGGAAGGGGGTGGAAGATGCCTGACACAAATGAAAATGTGAGTGAACACTAGGTTAAGAACAAAAGGTTCCTTAATCTTCATTGGAATGAAAAATGAGGGTGTGGGTAGTGGCTGAGGGAGGCATGTCAGGTCACGAGGCCCCCATATCAAATGGTTCCTACCATCCCAACATCACCAGATCGTAGGTAGACTTATCCCCTTCCCGACTCTTAACTCAGGATACCTGTTCCCAGAAAAGGATATGTAGTGAGCATCCTGTTCCCCCATCTGGCTGAATGCTCATTCGAGGATGCTCAGCTGCACATAGGGAGAGGCTAGGCTGTACCCATGCCTCCAGGAGGACAGTGCCAGGGGGATGAGACCCTCACATGCACAGAGAGAATAAGGCAACCATTATTGCATGAGCCTCAGGTTGAGATGCAAAGAGGGCCCTGACAAGGCTTGGGTTGGAGGTCCACTGACAACCAGGTATTAAGGGGGCTCCTACTCTTGCACACTCAGCACAGTGAGCAGAGGAGACACCCACATCTCTACCTAGCTGGAGTCCAGATTCCTGTAGTGCATGCACGGAAAGAGACAGATATGTGTTAGGGATACCGGAAGTAGGAGAGACTTGAAGAAGATTGGGTATGCCCCACAATGGTTTAATCTCCTCACAAGTCCCCTCTCTGTTAACATTTGGCCTGTGAAAGGACTACGAGGGAGGGGATGGTTAGTGGGGTGAGGACAAGGGGATGGACAGGGGCCATCCACTCACACAGACAGGAATATTTTTGGAAGGCAGAGTGGAAGGAAAGGCCAGACCGCTGATCTGCTGCCCACCATTATCTCCACAGTGCCTTTACCTGCTTCCTGGGAGCCTTCCTGCAATGCTCTACAGCAGACATCTTTCATCTCCCGGGCTCTGCTGGCTTCAAGGCCCTAGTGTGCACTGTGGAAATGAACATCATGGAGTCACATTTGCAGTGCCAGGCCCAAATTTCCCATGTGCAGCTTCAGACTGTATTTTCAAGAGTGGCTGAGTCAGAGGGTGAGGAGCACTGGGGGTGGATGACTCAGGCTGAGTGGAGGACCAGAGTTCCTGGGGTGAACTCCAGGCAGGAAAGTCAAGGGGTGGTATTGGCCCAGGGAAAGAGAAACCTCAGACGTGGCATCTGGGGACCTCTGCCATAGAGGCTTCCTGGGTTGGTGGCATGGCTTTGGTCGTTTGAATCCAAAGCATGGGGATATATTCTGCTTTTGTAAAGTCACCTGGAAAGGCTTACATTTTGGTCAACATTCCTCCTCTTCCAACTCCAGCATCCAGACCTGTAGCCGCTACATTAGCAGCTCTAGCTGCTCACCCAGAACCATCACCAGAGGGAGAAACATGTAAAGAGCTGGAGTCCCCTATCAAAGAATGGAAAATGTGAGTGGACTCCTGATCAGGAACGAGCGTTTCCTTTCTCTTCAGTGGAATGGTAAATGTGAGGTGTGGTAGTGTCTGGAAGGGGCAGGTCAGATTGCATGGAGGCCAAATCTGATGTTTCCTACCATCCCAACATCACCCCATTGTGGTTCGACTTCCCACGATCCCAACTCTAACCCAGGATACCTGGTCCCAGAACAGGAGGTGTGGTGAGCAGCCTGTTCCTCAATCTGCCTGGATGCTCAGTCATATATGCTCAGCTGCAGACACGGGCTGGCCAGGCTGCATCATGCCTCCAGGAGCAAAGTGTCATAGGGATGAGGGACTCACAGGCACACAGAGTAGATGGAAGCCTTTTGCTTGACCTTCAGGTTGTGGTATAATTCTAGCCCTCAGAAGACTTGCGGCAGCAGGTCTCCTGACCACCTGGTATTTAGAGAGTGCCTACTGTTTATGCAGACACAGTCCCTCCTTGCCCATCTGAAACCCAGATTCCTTTGTGATTATATGTCAAAACTTTCTGAAGTCGGAGTACTTCTTCAGACTATTGATCACGATACCCCTACTGTGAACCTTCTTCAACCAGTCCCCTGCTCAGTTGCCAGTCAGCCCCTGCCAGGACTACCATGGAGGCGTGTGGTTTGGGCTGGGGACATACGGATGGGAGGGGCAGGTAGAGGAGCTTCGCCCCCCCACACACATTGTTAACATCAGAGGAGATGGGGGGAGGAAGGGCCAGGCCTCTGACCTGCCCACCCTCCTCCCACCAGGGCCATATGCTACTTCCTGAGAACCTGGCTGGACCACCACCTCAGCAGAATGGTATCTCATCGCCTGGGCTCTCCCAGACGCAGGGCCCTGATGGCGTCTGTGAAGATTGAAATCCAGAGCCTTGGCCTCTCATCAGGAAGTGAAGACAACTGAAGTGCACCACACTGGTAGACAGCGGTCCTTATGGAATATATTCACAGAGATTACGCAATCCAGCCATTTTAGGGGACCTTGAATCTCAGTGAGCCCAAGAGCCACTGAGGCTCAAACAGAAAAGGTGCTCGATCCCTAGAGTAAGACAGTGAGTTAGCACCTGGACTTGTGCAAGAAACAGAAAAATCTGCCTTTATTTGCTTAGTGATCACTCTTATCATGAAGATCTTCAACAGAGCAGAGCTTTCAATAAATTTGTAACTAACAATAGTAATTTTGAGAGATATTCTGTCAAAAATTTTCAGAAATGTGTTAATAAACTTCTATCTGTATGAGTAGCATTCGACCACCTCTTACTGCCTCTTTATTATCCCTCACAGGTCAGTCAAATGGGTAGAAATTTAAAGGCCTTGAGTCCCATCTGCCCACTGGCCACAAATGGTTTTGTGCCCCAGGGTTAGAACCTCCCTGTGGGATGAGCGCTGAGCATCAGTGCGGGATGGGACCCCAGGGCCTCCTGGGCAGCTTCCACACTGTTGGCCAGACCAGTCCTCCCCAGGGCAGGGACAGTTCAGGCTGGTGATGTCCCCACAGGTTGGGGATCCCTGATGGAGACTGGCAGTGCCCCTGAGTTTAGAGATGAAGCAGGAGCCCAAGGAGACATTGTGGCCAGAGTTTACAGTACAGAGTGCCTGAAGGAGGGAGCTGGAAGCAGAGTGGAGGCCTGCCCAGGGAGGGAAAGACAGAACGAGAGAGAGAGAGAGAGGAGAGAGAGAGCTCTACAGAGCTGTGTCTCCTCTCAGGCTTCAGCTGAGCACTATGCATGTGCAAACATCTACTCAAGGCCTGGGACAAAACCAGCAGAAAGGAATGGGCCCAACAATCCTTGGAGCTCATCAAGGATGCAGAATACTTCATGTTCTCACCAGTCAGCAGGGGAAATCTCATAATTGTGGTACATCAGGTAGAACCCTCAGAGGCTTGCCACAGTTGAGGATTAATGGGTATGAAATTAATATTGTAAAGCATATCAATAAGTATTATTTGACTAAAGAATAAGTAGAATGACAAATTTTAAATAATATACAGGTGACAAGATTAACATGTACAAATCAGTTGTCTTTCTATATACCAAAAATGAACTACCTAAAGTAGAAACTGAAATTAAAGTAATTCCATTATATTAGCATCTAAATCAAAAAGAATAAATTTAGACACAAAGTGACAAACACATACACTGATAAAATACAAAACACTGTTAAAAGAAATTTAAGGTCTTAAAGGAATGGAAGGAAATTCTGTGTTCATTGATAGAAAGACCTAATATAGTTAAGGTGTCAATACCACCTCCAAAAGTTCTATGGATTCAATGCAGAACCTATCATTGAAAATAATTTCTGGCAGCATTATTTCATGAATCAGGAAACCTATTAAATGCATGTGGATAGATTAAAAAAATAAGCCTAAATATTCAAAATAATTTTGAACTAGAAGAACAAAATGGAGCTCTTATACTTCCAAATTTCCTAACATACTACAAGCCACAACCATGAAAAGAATGTCATAATGGCATTGAGAAAGCCATGTAGTATGCCAATGGAATAGAACTGAATGTCCAGGAATAAACTCACAAACCCAGGCTTGCCTGATTTTGGACAAGGGATCCAAATATATAAAATCGGAAAAGAATTGTCCATTTAGGAAATGGTGCAGAGAAAACCAAATACTCACATGCAAAGGGATCAAGTTGGACCCCTATCTACTCCACAAACAAAAATGATCTCAATCTGTTTCAAAGACCTGAACTTTAGAGCTAAAATCTGAACACTGTAGAAGGAAATATAGGGAAAATTTTTCATGGCCATGGATTTGGCAGTGATTTCCTCGATTAACACCAAAAGCATAAAAAACAAAAAGCAATAGTAAATAAAATGGACGTCAAGAGAGTTAGGAAAAAAAAAACTTTTGTACATCAAAGGACATAATCAGGAAAGTGAAAACACAATCTATAGGAGAAAATATATCTGATAAGCATTTTATATCCAGAATGCCTACAGAGTTCTAGTATCTGTACAACAAAAAGTTGAAAAACCAATTAAAACATGAACTGGAAAAATATTTCTCCAACGAAGATTTTCAAGAAGCACATAAGATGTTCAAGAGTATCAGGCATTAGGGAAATGCCACTCCAAACCACAGTAAGGTACCATGCCATTCTAACAACAGCCGTTTTTTGTTGTTTTTATTGCAGAAACTAATGAGTGTTGGCAGAGATGCAGATACTGCAACCCTTACACTTTGTTGTAGGGATATTTAGCCACTCAAAAGTAGTCTGCCTTTTCCTCCAGAAATTCGAGTATAGAACTCCCATATGAATGAACTTTTACACATCTAAGTATATACCACCCCGCGATCCCCCACCCCCAAATAGAAAGCTGGGACTCAAGCAGGTATTTATACACCACTGCTCAGACAGCACCATTCTCAATAGCCTGAGGTGGAAGCAACCTAAGTGACCATCAAGCAGATGAAAGGATGAACAAATGTGGTTTATATATGAAATGGAACATTATTCAGCAAGAGAATAAAGTTGTGACAGTTTCTACAACATGAATGAACCTAGAAGATTTCATTTGCGAGAAATAAGACAGAAATGAAGGATAAATATACCATGATTTCACATAAAGGAAATAAGTAGATTAAGCTAATTTACAGAGGCAGCAAATAGCCTAGAGGTTACCAGCATTGGGAGTGGGGCTGTAATGGAGAATTATTGCTTCGTAGCTGAAAGATTCGATATGGATGCTGGTGATGATCAGACCTCATTGTGAATGAAATTAATGCCACTGAAATATACACTTGAAATCTGTAATAATGGGATGTTTGAGTTAGCTATCTAACTACAATAAAAAGCAAAAAAAAACTTATATTTATAACAGTCTAACGATAATGTTTTGTATGATGTAGATGAAATAAAATACATTTTTACAATTACTACATCTGGCCAAGTTGACATATGAACCTAACCATTACACTCCACCCATTGTAAATTTGGCAGCCACACACATCACCTTAAACAATACTTAATCTCTGAATAAAAAACAATAACAGACATATTCTTTTAATAACAATATTCAGCTGTCCTGTGTACAACCAGAAATGCTCTAAATCTCTCCAGAAAATGGTGGAATTCATTGGGTAATATTCATTCAAACTTGATAGCCTGTAACTTGGATACTGTAGCATGAAACTGATATACATTATGTCATATGATACAGCCACATGTTAGGGAAGAAAACAAAGCTATTTGCTTTGTGAACACATACAAAACAAGGAATAAATATTCATAATCATTACAGTTGTCAATTCAGTAACTGGTTATGAGGTTATAAGTCACATTTATCACCACCTTCTTCCACCACCTATCCCATGTTCCCTTTAAGTTCAGCAAACTCTTCAGATGGCCATGGTTCCTTGCCTGGTGGGTTGACCCAAACTTTCATTCCTGAAGATTCTAAGCCTTTGAGCCTTGATTGCATTGTTGCCATATTTCCTTGACTTTATTCACTGAGCATGGTAGTGCTAAGGGATGCCCTAGGGGATCTCCGGTATCCCAGGCAAACTCTCCTTTCCCTCTACTGTGGAATGGTAATCTTGTTTCCTCTTTATAATCAGGATTAATCACCTCAGCCAGTACAGCAAGTCCCTTTTTGTTTATTGCTTCAGTCATGAGGACCCCAAAGTGGCCAGTGGGCATCTTAACTTCCAGTTCAGTGGAATCATTGTTGTGTCTCCTGGTGGAAGCATGCCTCCTTTTGTAACTAAGACCTCTAGACCAGCAGAGATTAAGGATACAGAGACAGGAAGGAGAAATCTTTCTATTGGATCACCAGGAATAATAATGAGTGGTGACACATTTTTACCCCTTACTTTTTGAATCTGTCAATCCTGACTGTGTCAGAAACAGCTCTATAGATTGGACCTGGTTAAGAAAAACTTCATGGAGGCAAACCCACATGTCATGGCCCAAAGCTAAGTGTTTGGACTATAATGAGACCCAGAAGCAGGCCAAAGCTGTTTCTCAAAGTAAGAAGAGTGATCTACAGAAGATGGCTGGGCTACTCTCCAAAATCCAGAGGGTCTGCTCTGTCAGTCTCTTATAGGAGTCCACCAAATGCTCCAAACTTCATCTCTATTTGCCACCAAAACTTAAAGCACCATAGGATCTGCTGGATAATATGGTTGAAGTGGCAAAGCAGCTTGCATAATAGCCTGAACCTTTTGGAGAGCCTCCTCTTATTCCTCTCCTCACACAAAACTAGAAGCATTTTGAGTCATTCTGTAAATGGGCTGGAGTAGAACACCCAAATGAGAAATAGGTTTCCTCAAAAATCCAGAGGCCAACAATTTACAGTTATAGGAGAGGTCATATGCAGCAGTTTATCCTTTGCCATTGAAGGAATATCTTGACATGACCCACAACACTGGATGCCTTGAAATTTAACTGAGGTGGAAGGACCCTGGATTTTTGTTGGACTTATCTTCCACCCTCTGACACACAATAAGTTTGGAGTATTTACTACTCATACACTACATGCACTCACCACAATGTCATCAATAGAATGGATAAGTGTGACATCTTGTGGAAAGGAAAGGCAATCAAGTGCTTGCACCGCAGACTATTTTATAACAAAGGGCTGAAGTGCTGGTATAACCCTGAGGTAGGACAGTGAAGGTGGATTGCTGTTCTTGTCAGGTAAAAGGAAACTATTTCTTTTGGTACTTCTTAAAAGATTTCAAGGAACATGCTAAAGCCAGACCAATACCGGAATACCAGGTAGGAGGGGGATGTGTTGATTTGCTCAAGAATTGATACCACATCTTGAACAGAAGCAGTAATTGCAGTCACCCCCTATTTAAGTTTATGAGAATCCGCTGTCATCTTTCAAGATCTGTACAGGCCACAAAGGAGAGTTGAAAGGGGCTGTGGCAGGAATCATCATTCCTGCTTCCTTCATGCCCTATTGTTAGGATCAATCTCTGCAATCCATCCAGACTGTGGTGTTGCTTTGGTTTACTCTTTTGCAAGTCAGAGCCATTTCTCATGGCTTCCTCTTGGCCTTTTGTGCTATAATAGCCCTCACTGCTCAGGTCAGGGAAGCCATGAGGGGAATCTGCCAGGTACTGTGCATTCTATTCCAATTATGCAGTGTGGAATAGGGGGAAAAAAACATAGAATGTGTTTGCTGGCTCACTTCATCCATTGTGAGATTGACCTGAGATAAAATTCCATTGATCACTTGACCTCCATAAGTCCCTACACTGACTGGTGGACCACAGTGAAACTTTGGGTCTCCTGGAAAAATAGTTAATTCTGATCCAAAATGTCTGATTATTTGCTTTTCCCCAATGCACAATCTCACTGGTAAAAGGCTGTATGTAGAAGACAGTGGGGGAAGGTTGGGTGGAAGATTAATAGTATAAACTTTGGCAGTGTAGCAGAGTCCTTCCACAATGGGTCCTGGCCTTCCTTACATTCAAGGGTTCTGTGTCTGTAAACTGTCTCAACTATGGGAATGGATTGAGGGGCCATGGCTCTGTTTTTGTGATTCAAGTTATGCTTTTATTTACTTGTAGAACACTTCTGCTTGAATGGATCAGTAAAAATTTAGTAAATTAATATCTATTCGTCCTGTAGGTACCACCTGATCAACTAGTCAATGCCAGAGATTTCTGCAAGCCAGACTATCCTGATTACCGCTTTGACATTGCTATCCATTAATGCAGCCAGGCCCTCCTGTTTCCTGCCTACCTGGGATCTGATAATCCCCCTTGTATTTAAGGATCCAAATTCCATGGCAGGGGTCCCACAATAATATCTCTCCTACAGAGAAAAGTGACCAAAGAGTCCTTCAGAGATGGTGGCTCTGCATTGACAAATTTATTCCTCACAAACCTGGTGAAAGACAAGTCCTTTGGCTATTCCTGCATGTGAGAGGAGTTTTTTCCTGATAAATGCACTCTAGCACTCCAGACTCTCTAACCCTTTGGACTCTTCATCAGCTTTATACTGGGGCATTTTCAGCATTAAACTTCACATAATGTAGGCCATCTTCTGGTCCAAGCTTCAGCCAACTGTTAGAGACCTATCTAACAGGTGAGCTACAACAATGAATACATAATCTTTGCTTAGTGGGCCACTATCAATAACTTCAGCCTGATTCAACTTTATATTCCTTCCACTCTTATCTCACACCCTTACTAGTCATACCCACAATTGTTCCCCGGATTTCTGTCTTTACAAATTAAAAAAGTCATGCAGTTCTTTTGGAGTGTAGCACAACTCCTCATGGGTTACACTCTGCATCTCACCCTTTGGGGCTGTTGGGACTGCAGTCTAGTTATCAGTCAGGATGAAAAGAGGGTGGTGGGGATGGCTTATGAGAGGAATTGGCAGTGTTTTGAAGGCCAATTAACTCAGGGCATTCCATACAGTTTTATGTAGTGAAACAGGGTTAAACTCTTCAGTTGGAGGTGTGAGGGCTGCTTCCTCAGGGGAGGCACTTACAGGTTTTTCAGGGACAGCAGGATTAATCTCTGCCAAGGAAGGCAGGAGAGCAGTTTCCTCAAGGCAGACTGGATATTGGGTGGCTGATTCCTCAGAGCAGTGCATTACAGATTGATCTGGCAAAGAAGACTCAGCAGAAACCAGGGTTTCAATGTCCCTATTGTCAGTATTATCAGCCCCTATGTCCCCACTCCATTATGAGGATCCAATTCCTTTCACATCAATGGCCTTACTTTAACAGCAGACATGCTGCAAGTTTGGGAATTTAATTTATGTTGAATTCAGCCACTCACTCGATGAGAAGTCTGCAGCTAGTAGCAATAAGAGATTTCTCTAGGGTACATATAAATCTTTCATGTCCTTCATGTGGTACTTGAGCTGGGAATTTTAAGCCTTGTGTTTAGGCCTTTTTTTAACAATTGGATCCAGCATTTTTCGGAACAACCAGACAATAGAATTTATTTATTAACTCCATAAACTCTGTGATGGTATCAAATTATCACCCAGAGCCTTGCCTCTTTTAATCACTTGAGTAGCAGTATCCACTGGTGATATTTTGCATATTTCATTGCTAATTCATGCTTGGACTACCAGTACCCATTTGATTGTTGTAAATAGAGTCATTATGGTATTTTAATCTAATCATTTTAGAGAACTAATTCCAAAACTCCAGTACCAACTCAGAAAATTTCCTTAAGATTCTGCTTCTCAAGAACCATTGTCAGTACCAAATTC
>JAQZBX010094271.1:0-12049 GCA_029593785.1 Cabassous unicinctus | reverse complement strand
AAATTATTATTAACTTTTTCCTTTCAGCCATTTCTTTACTTTTTCTCTCTCTTCTCAACATTCTGGCCTTCTAAATCATTATATATATTTTCCTCTATTTGGTTACCCAGTCCATTTTAGGCACGTGACTTTTTTTCCTATTACTGTAAACTGCCTACATGAGTTAAATATTCATTTTACTAAGTCTTATATGGCCCCTCTTCTAACTTATATCAATATTAGTATTATCCTTTTTCCTTTCTCCCATCTTTTGATTCCTCTGGCCCTAATCTTTTGCCTTCAAGGGAACATAGAAAGAAGCAAGGAAATAATTTTTTTTTAAGGGTCAAAGAGAAAACTTAACAGACACACAAAATCACCAGCTAAATAAAACTCTAGAGCACAGAGAGAAACTAATTAACTGAATAAGCCCATCAAGATAAAATGATGACTAGAGGGTAAAAAATATTACAAACCACACTGAGAAACAGGAAGACATGGACCAGTCCAATGAACAAACTAAAAACCAGGAAGAGATGCAGAACATTGAACAAATAAACAAAGTTGTCCAAACAAATACCATGGACCAACTTAATGAACTGAAAGAAAAGATTAAGGATATTAAGAAGACACTGGGAGAACATACTGAAGAAATTGTAAACATACGTAAAAAGATCACCGATAAGATGGTGAAGAATGACACAATCCAAGAAGTCAAAAAGATGATGAATTCACATAATAGCAGATTTGAACAGGCAGAAGAAAGAATTAGTGATGTGGAAGACAGTACATCTGAAATAAAACATCTAGAAGAAGAGATAGATAAAAAGATAGAAAAAATCCAGCAGGGACTTAGGGATTTAACCGACAACACAAAACACACAAACATATTCTTTATATTCATCCCAGAAGGAGAAGAGAAAGGAAAGGGAACAGAAGGAGTGTTGAAGGAAATAATGGCTGAAAATTCCCTAACCTTATTGAGAGAGATGGATTACCATGTCCAGGAAACACAGTGCTCCCCAAGCAATATAAATCCCAACAGGCCAACTCCAAGACATATACTTGTCAAAATTTCCAATTCTCAAGTCAAAAAGAAAATACTCAAGGCAACAAGAGAAAAGAGAACCATCACATAAAAGAGAAGCACAATAAGATTAAGTGCTGATTTCTCATTTGAAACCATGGAAGCAAGAAGAGAGTGATTTGACATACTCAAAGTACTGAAAGAAAAAAACTTCCAGCCATGAAATCTCTGTTCAGCAAAACTGGTATTCAAAAAGGATGGAGAACTCAAAATATTCACTGATTAACAGAAATTGAGAGAGCATACCAATAAGAAATCTGCACTTCAAGAAATATTAAAGGAATTTCTACAAGTTGAAAGGAAAAAACAGAAGAGAGAGTTGGAGGACAGTATAAGAACAACTAAAAAGACAAAAAGAAACAAAAACAATATATGACATACATCAACCCAAAGAAAATATGGCTGATGTAAGAAATTAATTGCAAGTAATAACACTGAATATTAATGAAATAAACTCACCAGTTAAGAGACACAGATTGGCAGAATAGATAAGGTAATACAATCCACCTATATGCTGTTTACAAGAGATCCACCTTCGACCCAGGGATTCAAAGAGGCTGAAAGTGAATGGCTGGAAAACAATTTTTCAAGCAAACAATAGCCAAAAAAGGGCAAGAATAGGTATCCTAATATCAGACAAAATAGACTTCAAATGCAAAACTATTGTAAGAGACAAAGATGGACTCTATATATCAGTAAAAGGTGTAATCTGTGAAGAAGAAAGAACAAACATAAACCTTTATGCACCTAATTGGGGTGCCTTGAAAAACATGAGGCAAACTCTGGAAAAACAAAGTGGAGAAATAAATGCTTTTACAATTATAGTGGGGGACTTTAATACACCATTATCAACATGAGACAGAACATCATGACAGAGAATTAATAAAGAAACAAAGACTCTGAATAATACATTAGAGAATCTGGACCTTATAGACATATACAGAACACCACACATAAATACAGCAGCATTTACATTCTGCTCGAGTGCACATGGATCATACTCCAAGATCGACTACATACTAGGCCACAGAACAGCTCTCAATGAATTCAGAAAGATTCAGATTATACATAGTAATTTTTCTTACCACAATGGAAATCACCAAGTGCCAGAGAAACAGATTGGGCACAAAGATAAGGAAGTTAAACAACACACTTTAGAAAAACAGTGGGTAAAGGAGGAAATCTCAAAATAAATCAGTAACTATCTTGAAACTAATGAAAATGACAGCACAATATATCAAAACCTATGGGATGCAACCAAAGCTGTCCTGAGAGGGAAATTCATAGCCATAAATACATATATTTAAAAAGAAGAAAGAGCTAAAATTGAAGACCTAACTACACACCTGGAGGAATAGGGAAGACAAAAACAAACTAAATCTAAAGGAAGTAGAAAGAAGGAAATAACAAAGATTAGAGCAGAACTAAATGAAATAGAGAATAAGAAACCACTAAAAAAAATAAACAAAACCAAAAGCTGGTTCTTTGAGAAGATCAATAAAATTGAGAAACCCTTAGCCAGACTAACAATAAAAAAGAGAGAACAGATGCAAATACACAAAATAAAGAATGAGCAAGGGGATATCACTACTGACCCCACAGAAATAGAGTATCATAAGAGGATACTTTGAAAAATCATATGCCAACAAGAATGATAATTTAGAGGAAATGGACAAATTTCTAGAAACTCTCAAACAGCTTACATTGACGAAGGAAGAAATTGATAAACTCAACAGTCCAATTACAAGTAAAGAGATAGACTCAGTCAACTAAAACCTCCCAACTAAGAAGAGCTTTGGACAAGATGGCTTCAGAGCTGAATTCTACCAAACATTCCAGAAAGAGCTAACACCAATTCTACTTAAGTTCTTCAATTAAATAGAAGTAGAAGGAATATTGCCTAACTCATTCTATGATGCCAACATTACCCTAATACCAAAGCCATACAAAGATACCATGAGAAAGGAAAATTACAGACCAATTTCTCTAATGAATCTATATGCTAAAATCCTCAAAATATACTTGCTAATCGCATTCAACAATATATCAGAAGAATTATACACCAAGACCAAGTGGGTTTCATCCCGGGTATGCAAGGATGGATCAACATAAGAAAATCAATCAATATAATGCACCACATAAACGGATTGAAAGAAAAAAATCACATGATCATCTCTAGAGATGCAGAAAAAGCATTAGACAGAATACTGCACACTTTCCTAATAAAAACTCTGCCAAAGATAGTAATAGAAGGAAACATTCTGAACATGATAAAGGATATAAATGAAAAACCCAAAGCTAACATCATCTTCAATGGCAAAATCCTAAAAGCCTACCCTCTGAGATGGGAACAAGACAAGAGTGCCCACTATCACCACTCCTATTTAACATTGTCTTAGAAGTATTTGCTCCGACTGAGGCAAAAAAAGATATAAAAGGCATCCAAATTGGAAAAGAAGCAGTAAAACTTTCATTATTTCCTGATGACATGGTCCTATACATAGAAAGCCCTGAGAAATGTACAAAAAATCTTCTAGACCTTATAATGGAGTTTAGTAATGTCAGAGGCTTTAGGATCAATGCTCAAAAATCAGTAGCATTTCTGTACACCAATATTGAGCATTCTGAGGAGAAAATCAAGAAAAAATTACCACTTGCAATAGTAACTAAAAGAATTAAATACCTAGAAATAAATTTAACTAAAAATGCAAAGGACTTATATACAGAAAACTACACAACACTTTTAAAGGAAATCAAAGAAGACTTAAATAAATGGAAGAATATTCCCTGTTCCTGGATAAGAAGACTAAACATCATAAAGATGTCTATCCTACCCAAACTAATCTATAGATTTAATGCAATCCCAATAAAAATCAACAGTGTATTTTTCAAGGAACTGGAAAAACTTACTACAAAATATATTTGGAAAGGTAAGAGTCCCCGGATCACAAAAGATATATTGAAAAAGAAAAATGAAGATGGAGGGATCCCACTACCTGACTTTAAAACATACTACAAAGCTACAGTGGTCAAAACTGGATGTCATTGGCAAAAGGATAGACAGACTGACCAATGGAACTGAATTGAGAGTTCTGCTATAGATCCTCACATGTACAGTCATCTGATATTCAACAAGGCCACCAAGCCCACTCAGTTGGGAGAGAATGGCCTCTTCAACAAATGGTGCTTTGAGAACTAGATATCCATATCGAAAAGAATGAGAGAGGAGCACCATCTCACACTTTATACAAAAATCAACTCAAAATGGATCAAAGATCTAAGTATGAGAGCCAAAACCATGAAGACCTTGGAAGATAATATAGGGAAGCATCTACAGGACCTTGTAATAAGAAATGGTTTCATGGACTTCACACCCAAAGCACAAGCACCAAAAGAATAAATAAATAAATGTGATCTCCTCAAAATTAAGAACTTCTGCACCTCAAAGGACCTTATGAAGAAAATAAAAAGGAAGCCTACTCAATGGGAGAAAATATTTGGCCACCATATATCTGATAAGAGCCTAATATCCCGCATATACAAAGAAATCCTACACCTCAAAAATAAAAAGACAAACAACTCATTTTGAAAATGGGCAAGTGACCCAAAAAGATATTTCTCCAAGGAAGAAATACAAATGGCTAAAAAGCACATGAGAAAATGCTCGACATTGCTAGCTATTAAGGATATGCAAATCAAAACTACAATGAGATACCATCTTACACCCATTTGAATGGTGGTTATTGAAAAAACAGCAGACTATAATTGTTGGAGAGGATGTGGAGGAATGGGAACCCTCATCCACTGCTGGTGGGATTGTGGAATGATTCAGCCACTGTGAGGACAGTTTGGCATTTCCTCAGAAAATTAACAAAGGATCTTCTGTATGATCCAGTGATTCCAGTGCTGGATATATATACTCAGAAGAAATTAAAGCAAAGACACGAACAGATATATGTACACCAATGTTCATAGCGACGTTGTTCACTATTGCCAAAAGTTGGAATCAGCCCCAGTGCCCATCAACAGATGAATGGATAAACAAAATGTGGTACATACATACAAGGGAATATTATTCAGCTGTAAGAAAGAATAAAGTGCTAACACACGGAGTAACATGGATGAATCTTGAAGTCCTTATGTTGAGTAAGCAAGGCAGCCATTGGAGGATGAACAGTACATAACTTCACTGATATGAATTGAGGAAAGTGAGCAGTCTCCAAGAACCATTGTCTGAAAGATAGGTTAACAAGAGAGAGAAAGAGAAGAGGAGGATGTGAGCCATTGCCCCTATGGACATAATCTATGATAAAATGATAGAGTATAATTGCATATTGAAGGTTAGGACAAGTGGGTAGTGATATTATTGGGTTAGGTGCTGCAGGGTCGACAGGTGGGGAGATTAGTAAGGGCAGGTTAGAATACCCAGGATACTGGGGGGAGAAATGGTTTAGGGACCAGGTGAACAAGGGATTTGTGGGTATGAGGTTGAAATTGCAGGGGTTGGAATGCTCTTAAGGCAATATGACAAGGGAGTGTCACTGGTTTAGGGTGTTGTTTGGGGCGGCATTCAGGACGGGGCACATCTGGAGTAGGCTTCTGGGGAGTGTGTGAGTGTTCATCCTGTCATAATATGTTGTGTCGGTGGGTGGAGTCTCACACAGTGAGTGGGAAGGAGATGGACCTCCATCTTTGGGAGGACTGATTCATCCAGAAACAGACAGTTGGGCGTCTCTTATGAGCAAGGGTGGATCCTAATAGGTGAGGACAATCAGCATGTCAAGACCTCTTGCTGCATGAAACTATGAATCTTGTCATCCAATGAGTTAAGACAGTGGGTGTCATGTGCCCCAGGGGGATGGGGAAGGAGGAACAGAATAGATCAAACAGGGGGTATTTAGTGGTCAGGAGAAATGTTTTTCATTACCTTACAGTGATGGACACAGGGCATGGTAAATATCATCAAAAATTATTCAGTTATACCATCTAAAATGTAAACTATACTGTAAACATTGGACAATATTTAGTAGCTATGTTTCACTATCTGTATTGCAGTTACAACAATGCTACCATCCACATACAAAAAGGTTTTAATATGAGGTGACGAAAAGGGGAGGAGGTTGGGTATATGAAAGTTTCTAGTATTCTATGTGTGACTTTGCTGTGACCTAAAACTTCTTTGAAAATTAAATGAAAATTTGGGAGACACTGAGGAGGGAGAGGGCGAAGGTGCCACGGTACAGACTGGACACCCGATAATGCAGTGATAAAAGGAAAAATGTTTTAAAAAATGTTTTTTCTTTTATTTTTTTCCCATTTTTTGAATATACCAATCCTTTAATTTTATTTTACTTTTTGTGTTTTTCTTAAGCTTCTATGTATTTTATCTCTTACATTTAAACTTATCATATTATTTCATTTTCCTATTAATTGTATTTGGCTGTTATATGGGCTTCATCTTTAAGGAAGGTTTAGATCACAGAAGGATTACAACAGGGGCAGGAGAGGATCGTTGGTAGGGGGTGTCAGGGATGGGGGTTTCATGGGAGGAAGTTCACCTAAATACACATAAAATATATATAAAATTGTTCAAATGATCAAGCGGTGGGGCATGGTCACAGTGGGCTGAGAATCACTCAATAAATGAGAGAATACTGAATTCCCAGCCTGGAGAACTCTGCCACATTCTCCAAGGGAGCAGCAACAGTCCCCCGAGTGCAGGGGCAGTGTCTGGTAAAGGAGGATGATCCACTAATGGGTTCTTTTTATTGATAACTAGCCTTACAAGTCTTTGATCTTGAAATTGAAACTTATCCTATTGTTATGGGGTGCCTAAGGGTTACATCCTGAGAGCCTCCTGGTTGCTCAAATGTGGCCTCTCTCTAAGCCAAACTCAGCATATGAATGCATTATCTTCCCCTCACCTTGGGACATGACTCCCGGGGATGAGCCTCCCTGGCAATGAGGGATTACTACCAAGTGCCAACTGGCAGTATGACTGGAAAAAGTCATTGAACAAAATGGGGGAAAGGTAAAGACAAATGAGTTCATATGGCTAAGAGACTTCAATGAGAGTCAGGAAGTCATCCCAGAGGTCACGCTAATGCCCACCTCAGTAGGATCTCTTAGAGCACCAAAGTGGATATCATCCTAAACAGAGGAGCTCCTGAGAGCTCTGGAGACACCCAGGTCCTATATAAGGGGGGATATCTGCAGAGACTGATGCCTTATCAGTGGGCTATACTATGGAATCTGTGCCTCTGAGAGTGACAGAGTTGGACTCAAATAAGTCTTCCCTACAAATGGCCCATCAGTCCCTTCTATTCAAACTTATAAGTGGTGCTGGTGTTTGTAGGTGTACTTCCAGAGACTGGAGCCTTTAGCCTGCCCAATCACCAGCTGTGCCTGGAATCTCAGTGGAACTGCAACTCCTACTCTACACTTCAATGGACTAACCCAAGACACCTGGTGAAGAGATGATGATGGACAACGGCCATCCCAGGGAATGGAGAGAGTCTGCAGCTGCAGGCAGGATAATCCCAGCCATCGTATCCATGGGAAATAAGCCCCCTCTCACTTGGAGGTGGAGTGGACATCACCATCCTAGACTCCTCAGGATTGGGGGAAGAGCTATGGACTCAATTTGTCTTACTGGTATTCTGTTGTAGACATATTGTGATGCAAGCAATGGAAGACATTACAACATTGATGTGGAGCCAGTGGCCACTGGATCCTTTTGGAGCAGGGAGAGGGAAAAGCAGTTCTAATACAGGGGCTTTTTTGGAACTTGGGTATTATCCTGAGTGACATTACAACGACAGATATAGGCCATTTTACATCAGCATATAACATGCAGAACTGTGTGAGAGAAAGTGTGGTCTACAAAGTGAACTATGGTGCATGCTTAGTGGCAAAGCCCCAGGATGTGTATATCCACTGCAGGTGATGTGCCACACTAATGAAAGTTGTTTATGTCGGAGGTTGTGGTAGGTGTGGGAGGTTGGGAACATGGGAAACCCTGTAATTTTTGTGTAACATGTAATCTAAGCATCTTTAAAATATTAAGAAATTTAAAAATAGTAGATTAGTGAAAGAAATTGTGATAAACTCAAGGGACTCCGAATATCAGAAATCATCTATCAATATGGAAAATCTTTAGAGTATATTATTGAGTGAAATAATTGTTGTCTTTATATAATGTAATGCTGTAATAAAATATATTTATGTTTTTATAATATAAAAAAAAATAAAGAGCCAGTTTTCATATTGCTTTCCTCTCACATTTCACTATTAGCTGCAAGGAAAAACCAGGCTGCACTTTAGATACTTAGCTTGACAATCTTCTTGGCTAAATATTCAAGTTCTTTGCTTTCAAGTTCTGCCTTCCACCTGACATCAGAACACGATTTATCCAAGTTCTCTTCACTTTAAAGCAAGGAATGTTTTTCCTGCAGATACCAAAACACATTCATCATTTCCCTCTGAGCTTTTTGGAAGTGTCTTTAGTATCTATATTTCTACCAACAAACTTTGGAAGATAGTCTTGGCTTTTTCTATCAAGCACCTTATAATTCTCCCAGTGTCTACTTATTATCCAATTCCAAAGCTGTTTCCATATTTTGGTATTTCCTTGAACAGCACTCCACTCTCCTGGTACCAAAATCTGTTTAAGATTTTTTAGCTGCTCACAAAAATACCACACATTGTGTTTG
Organism: Cabassous unicinctus; assembly: GCA_029593785.1. Taxonomy (NCBI): domain Eukaryota; kingdom Metazoa; phylum Chordata; class Mammalia; order Cingulata; family Chlamyphoridae; genus Cabassous; species Cabassous unicinctus. The sequence continues at coordinate 3,271 of JAQZBX010094271.1, read as the reverse complement.
TTGGCTTAAACAATGGGAAATTTTTAGCTATTGGTATTAAGGCTAGGAAAAATCCCAAATCAATGTATTATGAAAGCACCTTCTGTGACCTGCAAAGAGATCCGTGAGTGCTTGAGAAGATTTTATATCCTGCTTATTTGTGGGAAATTGCTGTTTATATGTCTTTTAGGCCTAGTTGATCATCTATTTTTGTTGTTGATCCTCTCTCTAGTTGTTCTATCTGTTGATGTGAGTGGATTTATATTTCTGTGATTTTCTGTTTTATGTTGACTTTCTATTTGTGTCTGTCTGTTGGTTTTATGTGTATTTCCCTGCCTTTTATGATAATACCTAATTAACAAACAAAAATTTTTAAGAGAGTTCTATTTACAATTGCTCAAATATAAATATACCTATATTTTAGTTATTATTTCTCAAGTCCCAGAATTTAGGGAAGCCAAGCTTCTGGTTCCTTTGAAATTCTCTTGTTTTTGTTCTGTGTCCTAACTTAGTCTAACTCCCTTTGTATGAAAAAATTTCCCAAAATCCTGCTGTGTCTTGCAAAGAATTCAGTCTTATCATTCAGACTTATGAGACTGAATACTCAGAACTTTAGTTTACAGAACTGCTCATAATAGTTATGCAAAAATCTTGGTAGTCAAAATAACATGGAAAGAAAACAAACTAGGGAAAAATAATTCCTTTTTATCCAGATAAATAAAACCCCTAGACAACAAAGCTCAGAGCACTGGTACTTGTGATTACTGTTAACAACCTGGACATTTAAAAAGTAACTCCATAAACCTTCCCCAAAATAGCAAGCCTTAAAGATGGTTTATTATTGCTTCAAAAGTGCATTTACTAAGATGTGTTAGATATTTAGGCAAATCTACTTATGCAACACATGTTTTCATTGTTTCATTTATGTAGGTTCACTAATTATTTTAAAAGAACAAAGAATATTAGCTAAAAAACTTCAAGCCAGGGATAACAAATTAATGATTTCTGTTTTGTTTCCATATTAATTATAATTGGATCTGGATAACTACACTAATAAAAATTTTGCTGGCTAAGTTTAGTAATTTTTGAATCAAACAGCACTATAAATGGAAAAGAGAAAAATATAGATAAACACTAGCCACTTTTGTAATCCTGCAATTAATTCATGGCATAGATCTGATAGCATTGAATCCCACCCCATATTTCCCTCCAGAGTATGGTTTCAGAAATGTGTCCTTGAAAATGTTTCATAATATATCTCACTGATATACTGCTAAAATGGCAAACTGAAGAATGCATATATTTCCAAAAACCATTCCCTATGAGCTATAATTGTTCTAGTATTACATGCTATCAAGTATTTAAAATGAAGAAATTATATTTCCATTTAACCAAATTGAATCATTACTCTGACAAATTTGACTTTGATGGTAATTGTATGTTGTAGTATGTTTGAAGACAGCATCCAAAATCATTTTGTGAACATAAATATGTAAGGTATAAAGGATGTGATTTTTATTTAGGAAAAAAGACAGTAATTTTGTCCTATGATAAAAGAACTGGTTATTAAGAAAGAGGAAAACTTTGGACAAAATCTAAATGAATATAGAAAATTCAGAAGTTTGTGGGGAAGGAATTTTCATGTTCAAATTTGAGTACAATTTGGTATGTCTATCTATAATGTTTTTTATTAAAGCCTTAGTTTCAAAGAGTACACTGATGTAACACTAGAATTTGATTTTCTCTCTATTAAAGTGACAAAGTTTTCCTATATTACTGGTCTGGTTTTAATAATGTCTTTTCCCCTGAATCATCAATGTAAAAAAGAGTAGAAAGTCTATGTTTTACCACAAAGCTATTAGTGCTTTAAATAAACTAGAACATTTCCCTGGTCACTTAAGAAAAACAAGTCTTCTCTCTTTTAAAAGGATATAATTTACAAACATGAAGACTTTTGACATTGTCCTTTCTCAAAGTCAAACCTTAAAGGATTTATTTTAAATATTGCAAAATATGTGTTCTTTCACCTTGTAAAAAGTGAAGTGCTAAAAAAAGTTAAGTTCATTTGATATGTAATAAGTTGCAAAGGGAAGTGTTTTTAAAAGAGTATAAAATTAAAAGGGATTTTCTAACCTTCTGTTGGTAAAGTTTCTATGGGTGTAATGATCATATAAGTATTTAGAGATTGTATAAGCTTTCTACAATCTTGATATTCTCATGACCATATTATGTCCTGATACTGATCTGCAAAATATTACACAACAGGTTTAGCTATTCTTAGGAAGATATTATATGTCACAGAAACGACCAACTTTCCTTAGCAGTTACACTGTTTATACAAATGCCTCTCCAAAAGTCTTATGGTCATCTGTCAGTCAAAGCTTCATCTTCAAGGAAAAAAGGACTGTAATCAGGAAGCAGTGTGCATCTACAAGTCATGCTCTACCTGTTAATTAACATAACTCTAGTAAAAATGTAAAAGAGAAACACAAAAATAATTTAATTGTCAAATGCGTTGTTTCTGGAAATGGTTTCATTTGGAAAATGATCATAAAACATTAGAGCCTAGAGTGTAGGTTCTTGCAGCAGTCAAATTTCTTTCTAGACTTGAGTTATTTCTGTATTCTGAGATGGTTTGCTCTTTTTATATAAACTGGAAACCTCCTAAAATTTTGGGTGTAAGTGAATCACCTGAAACACAAAGTTAGAGTTCTCCAGTCTGGAGATAATGAAGAAACAACATCAATTCTAAAACAACCCAGCAATTCCATATGACAGCTGTTGAAGGAGTTGCAGAAAATACCACACTTCAATGAGAAATGTAAATAGGGGTGGTGGATGTGACTCAAGTGGTTGAGCATCCATCTCCCATATGGAGGGACATGAGTTTGATACCTGGGACCTCCCAGTAAAAATAAGAAAAATATAGAAGGTACATGGGCCACCAGAACCCATGAGAAGACGTGCCACCAGGCCCCATGCATGGGTGCACCATCAGGCCCTGCAAGCTGTTGAGTGTCCCAGGACTTGTGTGTGGTTGCACCTTCAGGCCCCATGCATGGATGTGCCATCAGGCCCCACATGTGGGTGTGTCATGAGGCCCCATGAGCAGGTGAGACCCCCAGCCCCACATGTGGGTGCACTGTCATGTCCCCCAAGTGGGTGCACCACCAGTTCTCATGTGTGGGTGCACTTCCAGGACCCATGAGTAGGTGCACCACCAGGCCTCTGGAGCAAGTGAGACCCCAGACCCCACACATGTGTGTGCCATCAGGCCCCATGAATGGATGTG
>JAQZBX010094270.1:0-12046 GCA_029593785.1 Cabassous unicinctus | reverse complement strand
TATATATATATATAAAAGTAGACTTACGGGTATTCTACTATAGACTTATTGTGATTCTAACAGTGTAATAACATATATCATTGATGTGGAAACAGTGGCCACTGGATGTTCTGAGTGCAAGGAGAAGGAAAAACAGGTATAATATGGGGGCATTTTCAGGACTTGGGAATTGTCCTGAATGACATTACAAAGACAGATACAGGACATTACATAGCTTGCCATAACCTACAAAATTGTGCAGGAGAGAGTGTAAACTACAATATAAACTATAATCCATGCTTAGTGGCAATGCTCCAAAATGTTTTCATCAATTGTAATGAATGTACCCCACTAATGAAGGATGTTGTTAATGTGGGAAATGTGGGAGATATAGGGAGCAGGGCATATGGGAATCCCCTATATTTTTATGTAATATTTATGTAATCTAAACATATTTTTTAAAAATAAAAAATTTGTTTTAAAAAAAGAAAAAAAAAAGAAATGTGCACATGGCAGAATCAATGTAGGGCTGGAAGGGGGCAGGGGAAAATGAGAAATTAAGTGGCAGAGTGAGAGAAACACAGATAAATAAAAAGAGCGGTGCAAGTTTTCTGAGGAAATATTCCAGGTTCAAGACCATTGTGCAGATAGAAGTGTCCATCATCCTTCTCCAGACCATTCTCCACTTCCCACTCTATCATAGTCTGGCTGCCCCTGCTCCTCCTCCCGGTGGTGGTGCTGAGTCAACAACTCCATATGGTTACAAGAGTATAGCTCTCCTTCCTCTACTCCTTGCCATTTCCCTGCTCCATCACAATCCTTTGACCAACTCTTAAACTCCTGTTCTCTCCCCAATCCCAACACAGATCCCTTTGTCAGAATAATGGATTTGGGAAGGATACGCAAATGCTTAATTCACTGATGTGGCCCAGTGTCCATGAAATGCCAGTATGAAAGTCTGTATAGGGGAACAGGAGAAACAGTGTTTTCTGGGTACTTCACATCCTTGAAATCTCAATCTGCACATGGAGAATCTCTGTTATTTTCAGTCTGTTCTCTAGATCAATGCATCTCACTTCCCAACTACTTACTAATCCTTCTGGAAACCTAGATGGTGAATATCCAGATCTTCATCCTGGTAGTTTCTGTTATCAACCAATAATTACCACACAGTTTGGTGTGGATCTAAGATTGATTAAATTCAAACAGTGCCCTTTCCCTCCCTATCATTTTCTCCACTATTTTATAGGATTAATCATATTTTGTTTCTTCATGGTGGTCACAGGAGCATTTTCTGACTCTTACATAGTCACACTGAAGAAAAGGCTTCCACACTATAAGGGTGGGCTTTCATGCCTATTATTATATCCAATGCCCCCATAAACACAGAATCTGAGTAAGGGCCATATGCCTACTCTGTAAACATAGCTTCATGACAGACAAACACAAGCCCAAATGTAACTCCTTTCCCATTCACAGCTCCTGTACCCCTTCATGCTTATCTGAGGTTCAGCCCCATCCCTCCTGCCCTCTTCTCAGATTGCTTGCCACTAGGAACCCAAGAGGAGTTCAATCTCAGGGTAAGAGAAAGCACAAAGCCTCTGTATCCAAACACAAATGGTGGATAAGTTCCCATTTGCAAGTATCATTTCCCTGGTTTTGCTGCTCTGTGAGGAGCTGGAATCACACTTCTACATAACTTAGCCATATATGTCTCAACAGACTTAGTCTCTGTTCCAGGGGTGACCTTTGAAGAAACAGGATCCCTTGCCCTTTGGCCTTTGGTTTTTTCCCCTATTATTTCTATCTGGGGATTCTCCTTACTGGGTGACAGAGGGTGAAGATGGAACCTCAATCCCTATGAACACTGCACTGAGGTTAATGGATCACTAGCTTCCACTCATAGAAGGGGCAGCACAGGCCTTTGGAACTCTGTATCATGGGAGGATGTTGAGAAGATTAAGGTGACAATGAACTTTGTTTGTTGACCATCCACCAATGGCCTGGAAGCATCATAATTTTTCTCCATTTATATCCATTGCATCTTTTTGTATTTTCATCACTACTTTTGGTAATAATTGGAGATTCACATCATCAGTTTTGATTCTTACTCTCATGGACAAATAGTAGGGTCTGGAGAATACAAGAATGACCCCTAGGATGAAGGTGGGATTCCATACAACAAAACCTCTGGGAAGAATGATGAGGAAGAGAGAGGTCAGCAATGGACATCAACAAAGTTTTTTAAATTTTAAAAATTTTTTTAGAGATACTTAGATTACATAAATGTTGTATAAAAATATAAGGGAGTCCCACATGCCCCACTCCCTATCCCTCCCAAACTTTCTCACATTGACAACAGCCTTTATTAGTGTGGTACTTTTGTTACAATTGATGAACACATATTGGATCATTATTACCAAGCATGGATTGTTTACACTCTCTCCTGCACAATTTTGTAAATTAAGTCAAGACATATAATAGCCTGTATCTGTCATTGCAACATCATTCAGGACAATTCCAATGTCCCAAAAATGCCCCCATATTATACCTATTTTTCCTTCTCCCTCTCCTTGGTACCTCTGGTGGATACTGCCTCCACATAAATGATAAGCATTCTTCCATTGCTAGCATATAAAAACATCTATAGTATAACAACATTGTCAACTTTAGTCCATTGTTCATTCCCCAGTCCTGAAGATTCTGGGATGGTGATGCCAACTTCACCTCTAATTGAGAGGGCGCTTAGATCCCATGGGGCAGATGGATGGGGCTATCTTACTTGCTGTTGTAGACTCTATCTGTTCCTTAGATGGTCATTGTTCATCATCATCTCCTTGTTAGTTGTCCCCAGTGAGTCCAATGAACTGGAGAGCAGATGTTGCAACTGTTGAGACTCAGGGCAAAACTGGCACATGGAAAGCCCAAATATTTAAGTCTCTTGGACATACAACTATCAACTCTAGTACTAAATACAAGTTCAGATAGAAGGGACAGAAGAGCCATGTGTAGGGAAACCACAACTGAGTCTAACTTTGTCACACTGGGGGGGCACAAATTCCATATGGTCCACTATCAGGGTGCCAAACTCCTGAGCTGTCAGCCATTTCTATAGTATCTGGATGTCTCCAGAGCCCTCTGGAGGCCTGCTATTTGAGACAATATTTACTGTAGTAGTCAATGAGATCCTGCTGAGATCTGCATAAGCATTACCTCTGGAATGATTTCCTGACTCACTTTGAAGTCTCTTAGCATATAAACTCATTTGTCTTTACTCTTTCCCCCTTTTGGTCAAGATCTTATACCAGTTTTGTTGCTAGTTGGTGCTTGGTAGTAATCCCTTGGTGCCAGGGGAACCTCATCCCTGGCAGTCATGTCCCATGCCAAGGGGGAGGAAAATGCATTTTGGCTTAGAGACAGGCCACATTTGAGCAACAAGGAGGCTCTCAGGAGATAACTCAGGCAATTTATAATACTAGGATATCTTTCAATTTCAAAAGTAAAGATTCACAATTATAGTCATCAATATCAAGGTCCTGCCAGTGGTCCATTCTCCTTTATTAGTCATTGCCCCCATTGCCCCTGTACTTGGGTGATTCTTACTATCCCATTATAGAATGTGGCAGAGCTTTTCAGGATGGAAATTTGATATTCTTCTGGTTATTGTGTAGATCTCCACCCACTGTGACAATGTCCCATAAACATTGAGCACATTCATATGCCTTATAGATATGCCTCAGGTGAGCCTCCTCCCATGCATACCCCTTCACTGACACCCTACACCATCAACAATGTTTTATTATGTGGCACAATGGGGGTAGACACAGGGAGCATGAGGGAAGATAAACAGATACAGGGGGTTCTTGGGGTATCATTGTATTGGGGTACAACACAGAGGTAGGTCAGTGAAAGAGGGCATGAAGACTCCAATAGAGACAAGCTTGAGCAGTTGAACCCAGAAACAATAAATTGGCAGATGAGAAGGCAGATAATTGGATTATCCAGAGTTAAGGAAATGTTTTTATTTCTTTAATGTTTACAAGGTACTATATTAACTCATGCAATTTTCCAGAAGAACCTCACACAAAGATACTAATATTTCCTTATTCTGCAGATATTGCAGTAGAGCAGCAGAGTGGCCACAGAAATTGTGTAAGCTCTCACAACTAATGAGATACATCTCCTGGACATGGAGCCAGGATTTGACTACCAAGTCTAAGCACTTATCTTCTCCTAGTGCCTGTTGTGTCTAAGGATGTGCCAGAAAGTGGAGATGCTAGTGGTTCCTGACTTAGAGAAGTCTGGAAATTAAAATGTGCTGATAATTCCATGATACAAACTGTGGGATGCAATTAAATCTAAATCTGCCACTTTACCACAGAGAGAAAGACATCAAGAGCCCATCAACAATACCAGAGCTCTGGGGCTCTTGATTAACACCAGCCACAGAGATCACGGGTCAGGAATCACCTAGAGAATTTGGAAATGAGAGTGCTCACCCTGTGATCCCTTTCTGCTTTGGGTGAACATCAGTGTTTGTCATCTGCAGTGGTGACAAGTGCTTCAGGGATCCTTATGTGAAGCAGAAACTTGAACTTTGTGAAAGGATGATTCACAAGATAAAGATTAATGTTTATAAGTGACTCTGATCTCCAGCAGACAAGGAACATTTTTCACTCCAGTGTTACTCACACCTCCCTCCCTTGTCTCTCAGATGATGAGTTCTGAGGAGTGTATCATAGTCACCATTCCCTTCTCAGACAGTGATTGTCCTTGCCCATTTATTAATATAATTGTAGAGGAAGTATCAAGAAATATACAAATAAATCATGTAGGTGCCAGCACACTTCTCCTTCCCTCTACTATATAACCATACTCCTTCTTCCTCTTGATCCTCATGATTAGGGTGAATTAACCTGCCAAAATCCTGCCTCCTACTCCTGGCTGCCAGACCCTGAACACAAGGCCATTTGGTGTCCAGAACTTATATTTCAGTGGCACTATTCTTAGTCTTTTCTCTTTCACATAAATTTTAGGATGAATTTGCCATATTCCTCAGGAAAGCTGCCAGGAATTTTAAGATGACTTAATTGTATTGATTTAATACAAATAAATACAATTAACATACCAATGCTGATTCATATTACCTGTGAATGGGGAAATATATGAATTGCTAATGTTATCACTCATATTTAGATTTTGAGGGGAACAATAAATGACACCCCTCTACGATGCATTGGAGAGAGTAAAAACTGAGAAAAGGTTTATGAGAAAAGTAGATGATAACACTCACTATTTCTCACTAATAAAAGACATGTAGAAGATGAGGTTTGAGTGTCCCTCATGTTCCAGCAGTCACCCCTCCCCTAAAATCTAAGGTCACAGGTCACACAGAATCCCCCATCCCACTTCTTTTAAATATGTCCTACTTCCTCTGTCTCTCTTATCCTCCTTAGGCTGTTCCTTATGGGTGAGGCTGGCACCAGCTATGCTTAAACCAGGACATGGAAGTGTCAGAAGGTGCTCACTATACACAAAGGCTGTGTGTGTGTGCATGTTTATGTGCATATGTGTTACTGTGTGTGTGGAGAAGGGTAAGTGACAATAAGCAGTACAGAGCTATCACCTTAAAGTAAGCAAAGCACTGCATTCTCTGATTCTTGCCAGATGCATGGGAATTTAAGGGCTGCTTAAATGGTGGTAGCCCAGATGATGTGAATTTGTCTGGCTTTCTTTCCTCAATCTCTCAGTGCAGAAATTTTAGTGACTTCTGTGGGCCCAGTAAGACAGGTGGTTTTGCATGGGAACAGAGAAAACTAGTTACAGTGGGATCCTAGAAATGGACCATCTTCAATTAAATTCTCTTTATAAGCATTTCTTTATATGGAGGTCCTGAAGAATCAGACATTTGGCCTGACCTTGAATTTGTGTTTGAATTCCCATAACATGGCTTAGATACTGAGTGAGAGTTCAGAGAGTGCAACCAATGCACACCTCTGTTTGCACATGAGGTGACACTGGGTTATGGAAATTAGCAAGAAGCTTCCTCAAAGGATTGGTAGCATTGTTGTATCCATGGCAATATGCTCTGTTGTCCAGTTTCTGCTTCTATGGGGTAAGGTCCTTGGAATAGATTCCTAGACCAGGTAATTTAGGCTGCATGTTCCTGAAAGGAAATCAGATGAGAGAGATCCTTAAGGCCTTCTCTAGAACTTTCCTGCCACAGGGGCTGGAACTCAGCTTTTGGCAAGTAGTGTATGGGTCAGCAAGACCTTGTAGACAAAATCACCTGGTCTATGTGGAGCCATGGCTCACTGTATGACTCCCTGGTTCCTCAAACTGCAAGATAGCATTGGTTTAAGTGCGTAGTTAGGCAAGAAAAAGAAATAAAATCCATTTAGATTCGAAAGGATGAAGTAAAACTATGTTGACTCACAGATGACATGACCTTGTATTTAGAAATCCTAAAGAATTCTAAAAGAAAGGATTAGAACTCTTAAATGAGTTTATTAATGTTGCAGAATATAAGATCAATATATTAATGTATGCCAATTGTATTATTCTTCTTGCAAAATTAAGAAAACAATGGCATTTATAAAGGCATCAAATATAATAATATATTTAGGGATAAATTTAGAAAAGAAGTGTAAAAGTTATTTTGCACTAAAAACAACAGAACTTTGAAAGCAGTTAGCAAGTATTTAAATAAATGAAAATCATCTCACAGTCATATATCAGAAGACTTAACATTATTAAAATGGCAATGCAATGAAAACAAATAATAAAAAAGTAAAAAAGAAAAACAGTGAACATTAACCATTTAAAAATTAACAGAAAAAATAACAATGCATCCCAAATTGATCTACAGCTTCAGTGCAGTCCAAATCAAAATCTTAGCTGATGAGATGGAGGGGCGGCAAGATGGCATTGGTTTAAGTGGGAACTCACCATCTCTCTTGCAAAAGATGGCTGAATGGGGACAAGATCCTATCCAAGTGAGCTCTTCTGGGATCCCATGGAGTGGGAGCCTTTGGGGCATCAATCTGGAGGGAGCTGGACAGGGAGATAGATTGCTCAAGATAAAAACATGAGTTTTTAGCCCCATGCCTGGAAATCCTGGATGGCTAAACCCCACCCACAGGGCAAAGGGCCAGGGTGAGCCACAACTCCTGCTGGCCACCCAGTGAGAGGGAGCATTCTCCAAGAGTGGGAGGATCCTGGCAAAGGGCAGAGCCTGTTGAATCCTGCTGCTCTAGGAGAGTCAAACTTGCCCAAGGGAAAGTGACTGAATTGATTTCTGAAGAGCTAACTGACCCAACGAGAAAGTGTAGGTCAGTGGAGGAGTTTCTGCCTCGAATATACAAGGTTATTAGTTCAATTCCTGGCTGCTCTTTGAGTAGTGATCCACTGGGATAACAAACATCCATCTGATACTTTAAGACAGGGAAAATATAGACATTATTTTTGTACTAGCTTTTTTTGGTTCCCTTATGTTCCTAAAAAACAAGTTTCCTTAAAAATTTTTTTAACTTAGTTTCCTCACTAAAACCCACTTCAAAACCTGCAGAGAGAAGGCTGAAGGGTAATTAATTGATTAACACAGGCAGCCTGAGAACCTCCAAAAGGGTTTAAGAAGGAATGCTGTTCTATCTTAATTTCTGTTTGACTGCTAGCTTGTGTGTTTGTTTGTTTGTTTTTTCTTATTTTTCCTTCATTTCCCCCCCTTTTTAAATTAGGTACTGCTAGCTTGTTTCTTCTTGCTGTCCTTCTTCTTCCTTGATTTCCCATTTTCTGTGTATACTGATTTTGTCTACCAATGCTATCTCTTTTGCTTCCTTCATCTTTCTATCTATTGCTTTCTGTTGTGGTTCTTACATTTCATCTTCCTTTTTTTAGCCCACAATTTCTCTGGTTTCTAATTGTATATTTACTCTTCTGACTTCTTTTTTTATTAATTTTTTTGTCCTTTCTTTTCTATTTCTCTCTCTCCTCAATTATGGCCTTTTAAATCATTCTATATATTTTTCTCTATTCAGTTTCCCATTTCATTGTAGGTACTACACAATTCCTATTACTCTATTTTACAAGAGTTAAATATTCATTTCACTAAGTCTTGTATGATCCCTATTATAACTTTTTATATTATTATTGCTATTATCCTTTTTCTTTTCTTATCTCTGTTGCTTTCTCTGGCCCTAATCTTTTTCCTTCAAGGGAACATAGAAAAAAGCAAGGAAATAGAACAAGAAGAGCAAAGTGTCAAAGAGAAAATTTAACACACACACAAAACCAGCAGCTAAATAAAACTCTAGATTAGACAGAGAAACTAATGAACTGAGTAAACCCATCAAGATAAAAAGATGACCAGAAGGCAACAAAAATTTAAAACCATACTAAGAAACAGGAAGACATGGCCCAGTCTAATGAACAAACTAGAAACAAGGAAGAGATGCAGAACACCAAACAACTAATCAAATCTTTCAAAGGAAATATCAGGAACCAACTTAATGAAGTGAAGGAAGTGATTGAGGGTATTAAGAAGACACTGGGAGAACATACTGAAGAAATTGTAACATACATAAAAAGATAATGGACATGATGGTGATGAATGGCACAACTGAAAAAATCAAAAAGACACTGGAATCACATAACAGCAGATTTGAACAGGCAGAAGAAAGAATTAATGATGTGGAATACAGTAAATCTGAAATCAAACAGAGTGTAAAACAGATAGATAAAAAGATAGAAAAAATCCAGCCCGGATTTAGGGATTTGAACAACAACACAAAAATGCACAATCATATACATTATTTACATCCCAGAGGGAGAAGAGAAGGGAAAGGGAACAGAAGGCATGTGGAAGGAAATAATGGCTGAAAACTTCCCAACCTTATTGAAGGAGATGGACATACATGTCCAAGAAGCACAGCACACCCCAAACAGTATAAAGCCAAACAGGCCTACTGCAAGACATATACTTGTCAAAATATCCAATGTTCAAAACAAAGAGAAAATACTGAAGGCAGCAAGAGGAAAGAGAACCATCACATGCAAAAGAAGCTCAATAATATTAAGTACTCATTTCTCATCTGAAACCATGGAAGCAAGAAGGCAGTGGTATGACATAGGCAAAGAATTAAAGGAAAAAAACCTCACCAAGAATTCTCTATCCAGCAAAGCTGACATTCAAAAATAATGGAGCATTCAAAATATTCACAGATAAACAGAAATTAAGAGGGTATTCCAGTAAGAAACCTGTCCTTCAAGATACACTAAAGGGACTTACACTGGTTGAAAGGTATGAACACGAGAAAAGAGTTGGAGGAGAGTTCAAGAACAACTAAAAAGACAAAAGGTGAAATAAAAATAACATGATATACATAAACCCAAGGAAAATATGCCTGATTCAAGTAATTCCTTGAGAGTAATAACACTGAATGTTAATAGATTAAACTCACCAGTCAAGAGACTGGCAGAATGAACAAGGAAATATGACCCATCTATATGTTGTCTACAAGAAACCCACCTTAGACCCAGGGATGCAAGGTAGCTGAAAGTGAATGGCTGGAAAAAAAGTTAAAAGCAAATAATAAACAAAAAAGTGAAGAAGTATCTATACTAACATCAGACAAAATAGACTTTAAATGCAAAACTATTGTAAGAGACAAAGATGGACACAATATGTTAGTAGAGGGGGTAGTCTTTCAAGGAGAAAGAACAATCAAAAACATTTATGCACCTAACCAGGGTGCCTCAAAGAACATGAGGCAAACACCAGAAAAACTAAGTAGAGAAATAGATGTGTCTACTATTATAGTGGGAGACTTGAATACACTGTATTCACCATTAGACAGAACATCTTGACAGAGAATCAATAAAGAAACAAAGACTCTGAATAATACACTAGAAGATCTGGACCTAATAGACATATACAGAACACTACACCCAAATACAGTGGGATATACATTCTTCTCAAGAGCACATGGATCATACTCCACATTAGACCACATGCTATGCCACAGAAAAAAATCTCAATGAATTCAGAAAGATTGAGATTATACAAAGTAATTACTCTGACCACAATGGAATGAAATTGGAAATTAGTAAGGGACAGAGAAACAGATTAGGCACAAAGGTACGACAGTTAAACAACACACTCTTAGACAAACAGTGGGTCAGGGAGGAACCCTCAAAAGAAATCAGTAACTAACTTGAAATTAATGAAAATGACAACACAACATATCAAAACTTATGAGATGCAGCAAAACCTGTACTGAGAGGGAAATTCAAAGCCATAAATGCATATATCAAAAAAGAAGAAAGAGCTAAAATCAAAAACCTAATTGCACACTGGGAAGAATTGGAAAAACAACAACAAACAAACCAAAAATGAAATAAAATGAAGGAAATAACAAAATTCATGGTAGAACTAAATGAAGTAGAAAATAAGAAAGCACTAGAAAAAATAAAGGCAAAAGCTGGTTCTCTGAGAAGATCAATAAAATTGACAAAGCCATAACCATACTAACAAAGAAGAAAAGAGAGCAGGTGCAAATAGACAAAATAAGAAACGATGAAGGGGATATCACCACTGACCCCACAGAAATAAAGAGTATCATAAAAGGATAATTTGAAAAATTATATGCCAACAAGAATGATAATTTAGAGGAAATGGACAAATTTGCAGAAACTCACAAACAGCCCACATTGATGAAGGAAGAAATTGATGAATTCAACCAGCCCAATTACAAATAAAGAGATACACTCTGTCATCAAAAACCTCCAAACTAAGAAGAGCCCAGAACCAGAAGGCTTCACAAGTGAATTCTACCAACCATTGTGGAAAGAAATAACACCAATCCTGCTTAAGCTCTTCCAAAAAATAGGAGTAGAAAGAATATTGCCTAACTCATTCTATGATGCCAATATTACCTGAATACCAAAGCCAAAGATGCCACAAGAAAAGAAAATTACAGACCTATCTCTAATGATCCTAGATGCTAAAATTTTCAACAAAATACTTTCTAATCACTTTGAACAACATATTATTCACCATGACCAAGTGGGTTTAATCCCGGGTATGCAAGGATGATTCAACATAAGAAAATCAATTAATGTAACACACCACATAAACAGGTTGAAAAAAAATCACATGATCATCTCTATAGATACAAAAAAAGCATTCAACAAAATACAGCACCCTTTCCTGATAAAGACATTGCAAAAGATAGGAATAGAGGGAAATTTTCTGAACCTGATAAATGGAATATATGAAAAACGCACAGCTAACAACAACGTCAATGGTGAATTCCTAAAAGATTTCCCTCTAAGATTGGGTAAAAGACAAGGATGCCTACTATCACTGCTCCTATTTAACATTGTCTTAGAAGTACTTGCTTGAGCACTGAGGCAAGAAAAAGATATAAAATCTTCCAAACTGGAAAGGAAATGTAAAAATTTCACTACTTTAGACAACATGATCCTATACATAGAAAGCCCTGAGATTTTCAACAAATCTTCTAGAGCTTATGAATGATTTCAGTAATGTTTCAGGCAACAAGACCAATGCTCAAAATCAGTAGCATTTCTGTACATCAATAATGAGTGTAGCCATTGGACAATTTGATGTAATTATGAATTCCAAAAATATAATTGGATCATGCTTGTAAACTGATCTGTTAATATAGGCAGAATTAAGTTATGATTAGGGCATTGCCTGGGACACGTCAGTAGGGCATTGAGCCCTACCCCTTGGTGGGTGGGGAATCAAATATAAAAGGCATGGCAAGAACAGAGTGGAAGCAGTTTTTGAAAAGCAGTTTTGATGTTGAAGAGAAGGCCGCAGGAGGAGAGAAGCTAGCCGTTCGTCTGATCATCTACAGCTGACCTTGTGGAGGAAACAGGAGCTAAGCCCAGAGAGAAATGCAGCCCCGGGAAGAAAGGAACCCAAGAAGCCTGAACCCTGGCAAATGTCGGCAGGTGTCTTGCTTCAACACGTGGCAATGGACTTTGGTGAGAGAGGAAACTTACACTTTCTGGCCTTGTAACTGTGGACTTCTACCCCAAA
>JAQZBX010094269.1:0-12053 GCA_029593785.1 Cabassous unicinctus | reverse complement strand
AGGCATTGGGAGAAAAAAGGAAAATAATACAAATAAAAGAGAAACTTAAATAGAAATTTTAATTCAAGTTCCTGGAACTTGCCCTAGCTTGAGCAAGTTAAGAGCAGTGAAACAATCCCCACATCCAGTAATAATTCAGTCCTCCCAATCATGACCTTCACCTTCCCTGAGCTGTCGTCATTACCAAAGAATCATAAATCAATTATTAATTCAATATATAAAAGTACCTTCATGCCAATAAACCCACTAAAACCTCATGATGAACTAAGAATCCAACACAGGGCACTGGGGTGTACCTACAATGATTCCCCACATCCTGCCCACAGCCCTAGCTCACCAAGGTTACAGTGTGGATGAAACAGTTGACTCTATAGGGCCCAACTCTAACCAAAGCCCCCACCATGGATCATCTATTCCCTTCTTAGATCTAGCAAGGGACAGGGAAGGGCCAAGGGACGTGAAGGGACCTGGGATGAAAATCATTTATTGTGTCTTGAACCAAAGAAGATGGAAATTTCTAAGGATATAGTCACCTAAACTACAGAAATGGGCTACTCCATACTAATTATGGGATGATTTATCACATATTCACTCAATATGGAACATTTACTAGTGACCAGTTTCCTGCAACAACAGATTCTCTCAGGAACTGCACACCACAGAAGGCCATCTTGTGATTTTCTTCTGATTGTACATAAAAATTCAAATCAGTCTCAAAGGCAGTGGAACAAAAGAATGAACTGAAACACCTCATCAAAGAATGTGCTCATTTCATATTACAACATTCCTATCTAGATTCTGGTCTTTGGAAACCTACTGCTGGTTTACTTATTCAGAGAGGTTTCTTCACTACACATCTTTTCCAGTCCCTACCACCCTCCCTAAAATCTAATGAATGAAGAAGACTTAGAATGGATCTATGTGGAACTAAAAGCCCCAATATAATAGAGTTACATGTGTCAGCACAGAGGCTGCTGGTTTAATCTACTCACCCAGCCTCATACATTTAGGGACTGTCTGGATCTGAATTTGAACTGGAAGCACCTAACACTCTCGTCTTTAGGAATCCAGCAAAAACTCCAATATACATTTAAAGCTCAATGTGTAAGAATCTCTGGTTCCAACAAACAAGATTCAAAGGAGAAAGCAGTAAGTGAAGCCTGGACT
This sequence comes from Cabassous unicinctus, assembly GCA_029593785.1. Taxonomy (NCBI): domain Eukaryota; kingdom Metazoa; phylum Chordata; class Mammalia; order Cingulata; family Chlamyphoridae; genus Cabassous; species Cabassous unicinctus. The sequence goes on along the minus strand of JAQZBX010094269.1, from coordinate 10,886 downwards.
GGAGGCAGGAGGCCTGCCACAAACCAGCTGTGTGCTTCACTTTCCTGTTAGTGAGGGGTTGAAGTAGCAGATGGCTAGGATCCCACCCAGTTGGCACTCTAGAACTCTGTCTTGAAGTGCAGTTCTATACAGGCTTGTCAGGATGGGTCAGACAAAACTTCCTTACCATTTTGTAACAATTAAAGTAGTTTTAACATTCTTCTATGCTGTAGGTTTGAGGTTTTTCTCCTTCTTCTACCCCTCAAAGACTTTCATTTCACTGGTACAGACCACTTGGCCAAACTGAAGTTTAAAACTGAATCACTAACTTGAGGAAGACATGGCCTTTGAGTAACATAGACTAGTGTACAATTGTCTGTTTTTTTATTAACAATGTTAACCAGACAGGACTATAATTCTGTTAGGACTTCTATAGATCTACTTAAACTTTGAAATACAAGATTGTTCAAAAAACACATGAGAAAATCACCCATCTCCTCTAAGTTAAAGATTTGAATGTCGGATAGCTCTAGAGCCTCAAATTCCTACTACAGTCCCTGATGCACATTTTCCTCTTGGTGATGGACCCCATGCTAAAGTAGCCCAGTCTTAAAGCATATCTACATACCAAAAAATAGATGTTGGAAGACCAGCTTTAGTCACCATTGTCACTGCCAGACTCACTCAAGTGCAAGTCATTTCTGTGGGTGTTCATAAGCTGGTTACTTCCTTGCTGCCGACTGGTTCTGTTGGTGACGAGAGGGCCTGCTGTTGTAGGGTTGCTAGTGTGAAGGCTGTGGAGGAGAAGCTGGTCCTTGTTCTTGCCTCCACTGCTGGAGCTGTCCCAGGAGCTCTTGGAGTCTGAGAAGCTGCTTCCACAGCTGCTACTCATCTGCTCAATCATGTCCACTTCAGCCCTCAGCTCTCTTTTGATGTCATCCAGGTGAGAGTCAGGTGAGGGAATATTTTTCAGGGAGAAATTTTGGGTCCAACTGGAGGCTTCTTTGGAGTCCTGAATGGCATCAGTGGTAGAGGTGGTGGTGGCTGCGATGAGTGTGGGCGACGAGTGGACTGCTGTTCCACTTGGGCCTGGATTTTACTGTCCCTCAGCTAGGGATATGTGGCAGTGTAATTTTGACTTCATCTCCTTTGCCAGCCTGAAGCTGTCCTTCACAGGAACTGTCTATAGGTACTGGCTTAAAGTCATACCGAATAGTGTGGAAGGAGGCCCATGGCTGCTGCTTGAAGCTCTCCACCAGCGGCAGGCAGTGCTCCTCGAGGTCCAGCTGCTGATTTGAGGTCCCATTCATGGGCCTGTGTGGGCGCTGCACCTGCCCCAGCACTCCCCAGCCACATTATTTTTTATGGCCAAAGTTTTAAAAGTTCCCATGAAACTTAAATATGTTATTTGTAAGGCACTTTGAGAAATTAGCTAGGTGAATGTTTAAAAAGGGCCTTAATAAAATGTATATAGAATGAGAGTTTCTTGTCTAAAGCATGGGCAAATAAGAAAGCTTACTTAGAAAACACATGAGAAGCTTTTTTGTTTTATTCTGTTTTGTTGACTTTCTGGACCAGTATGAATATAGTCAGTAATCATGGGAAACAAACATTTCTATCAGTTAATGATAATGGTCTTATATATAAACTTTAATTAAATTCCGTGCTTAGGAATTACTCTTTAGGGAAAAAAGAATGCTTATCAGGGTAACTTATAAAACTGTAGAATTAAAAGCTGAAAACTTTAAAATAAAGGGAACATTTCTGACTAGCTGAAGACAGTCGTGGGCATGTGATAGGCACACTCTGCAGATCTCCTCTCCAATTGAAAGAAAATAGAAGTTAACTCCACAACTGTGAAATTTCCAATTAAAGTTACACCATCAACACTACATGAACACAGATAGCACTGGCACATCAAAGTAACTGTGATTGAAAAAGTGAAAATTTACCTAATACCACTATTGTGGCTCATGGTCTTCCATGCCACTACCCGTCCAAATCCAGCTCCAACATGTGCCTTTGATGGGCAAAGGCAAATCTGGGGGAACAACCAGAAAAAACAAAGGGGGAATGTGCTTACTCTGGAATCTCATCCATGAGTTCCTCCCTGATCTCCTGATTACCTTTTATTTTTAATTTTGGGTTTGGTCATAGATTTAATCTCTCTGGTACACATGACAAATCACCCTCAGTTGCCATTTGAAGGTTCACGCTAACGCTAAAAGGAAACAGATGCTCTTTCCATGAGTGTAATTAATCTTATAAGACAACTAATATTACAAAAATGAAGAAAATAAAAATTAAAACCCATTGCCATACCAAGAAGACAACATAAGACATTCCAGGGTGCCATTATTCCACAGAATCTTTGAAATACTGGTATAAATTGTCAGAACCATCTTCCTCAAAACTCCTGAAAACATTTAAAGGGCTGCAGTAACTAAGCAAGTGCCAAATCTAGAAAACATAGCTTTAAAAGAGGTAGAAAAAGCTCATGTCACACTGACTGGCCCCTCTACCACCTCTCCCCAGCACAGTGTGGAGCCAGCCTGTTCTCCCATTATGGGTTCTTGGCTCTATCTGCTGAGAGCAGAGTAACCTCTAAGCACATATGGAGGTGCCTGTATGTCAGTGCCAATCAATAGAGTGGCAGTCTGAAAGACTGAACTAGGAAACTTATCTCCGCTTTCCTTCCCATGAGCTGGGGTAGCTATACTAATATCAAAATAAATAGTTAAGTCAAAATCTGTTATGAGGGGCAAAGAAGGTCACTATATATTGTTAAAAGGGTAAATTCAACAAAAAGACATATATATGCAGCTATAAGTATATATGCACCTAATGGAAGAGTCCCAAAATATATGACGCGTATATTCTTTCATTTGAAGGGAGAAATAGAAGGTTCTGCATCAATAGTAAGAAACTCCAATTTACCACTTTCACATCTAAACAGAAGATTAATAAGAAAATAGAAGATTTGAATGATACTATTAACCAACTAGACCTATAGACATATGCAATACTTCATCATCACTACCAGAATACAGATTCTTCTATAGTGCACATTGGCCATTCTCCAGGATAGACCATATATTAAGTCACCAAACAAATCTCAGTAAATTCAAAAATATAGAACATAAATCTTGAATATAATTGGAATCTTCACCTCTCAGTGGCCTTGAAAATGCTATAGCTCAAGTGGATGTTTACTGCTTTTCACTAGCAGTTGCTCATATGTCTTCGGGTGGGGGAAGAGGAAGAATTGACTATCTTTAAAAACTGGGTAAAAAAACTAGGTTGGGGAGTGTGTTCACATTGAAATGCTTTGTTTAACAATCAGGTCATGTTTCTCTTGTATAGAAAATTCTTTCTACTATAAGTGACATCAAAAAATATTTTTTGTTTACACTGATAAACAAAAAAGTATATTTATTAAAATAATACACCATAATTTGTCCAACCAAAATGGTATAAAGCTAGAAATCGGTAACAGAAGGAGAATTGGAAAATGCCCAAATATGTGGAAATTAAACAGTGCACTCTTAAACAACCCGAAGCTCAAAGAAGAAATCACAAGGGTAATTAGGAAATACCTTGAGGTGACTGAAAATGAAAACACAAAAATATGCAAAGGCAGTGCTGAGTGGGAAATTTAGAACTCTTAACTCATATAAAAAAAAGAGCAAAGATCTCAAATCAGAAACCAAACCTCTCAACTTGAGGATCTAGAAAAAGAGCAATCTAAACCCAAAGTGAGCAGAAGAAAGAAAATAGCAAAGAGTAGAAAGGAGATAAAAGAAATGAAGAATAAAAGAACAACAGAGAGAATCAATGAAACCAAAAGTTTGTTCTTTGAAAACATCAATATAATTGACAAACCTTTGTGTAGATTGACAAAAGAAGCAAGAGAATACAAATAACTAAAATCAGAAATGAAAGGGAGACATTATTACCAACCCCAAAGAAATAAAATAAATTACAAGAGGATACAATGAACAACTGTATGCCAAGAAACTAGATGAAATGGACAAATTCCTGGAAACACACAAACTACCTGTACTGACATGAGAAGAAATAAAAGATCTCAACCAATGAGATGGCTCCAATGGTAAAATTTACTAAACATTCCAAGAAGAATTAACACCAATCTTGCTAAAGCTCTTCCAGAAATTCGAAGAGGAAAGAACACATCCCAACTTATTCCATGAGGCCAACATCACCCTAATTCCAAAGCCAGATAAATATACTACAAGAAAAGAAAATTACAGACCAATAGTCCTTGTGAATATAGATGTAAAAATTCCCAGAAAATACTAACAAAGTAAATCCAGCAGCACATTAATAATATACCATGATCAAGCGGGATTTATTCCTGGTATGCAATGGTGGTTCAACATAAGAAAATCAATTAATGTAATACACCACATTAATAGAATAAAAGAAATAAGCCACATGATCATCTCAACTGATGAAAAAAAGGCATTTGACAAATCCAGCACCCCTTCTTGATAAAACACTTAGAATACTAGGAATAGAAGGAAACTTCCTCAACATGATAAAAAGCATATATGAAACACCCACAGTTAACATGGCTCTCAATGATGAAAGACTGAAAGCTTTCCCTTTAAGATCTGGAACAAGACAAGGATGCTGACTGTCACCACTGTTATTCAACATTGTACTAAAAGTACCAGCCAGAGCAATTAGGTAATAAAAAGAAATAAAAGTCATCTAAATTGTAAAGGAAGATGGGAAACTTTCTCTATTTGCAGATGATAGGATCTTATATATAGAAAATCCTGAAAAACCCACAGCAAAGTTATTAGAGCTAATAAAAGAGTTCAGCAAAGTGTGGGGTAAAAGATCAATGTGCAAAACATCAGTAGTTTTATTATACACTAGTAATGAACTATCTGAAGAGGAAATCAAGAAAAAATTCCAGTTACAATAATAACTAAAAGAATCAAATATCTTGGAATGAATTTAACCAAGGATGTAAAGGACTTATAAACAGAAAACTTGAAAATATTGCACAAAAGAAATCTAACCAAAGCAATTTAAAAAGTCAATGCAATCTCAATCAAAATTCCAAGAGCATTCCCTGAAGAAATGGAAAGGCTAATCATCAAATTTATATGAAAGTCTATAGTCAAAACCATCTTGAAAAAGAAGAAAAAAATTGGAGGGCTCATACTTCCAAATTTTAAACTTATTACAAAGCTACAGTAATTAAAACAGCATGGTATTGAATTGAGAGTTCAGAAATAAACCCTCACATCTGTGGCTAGTTGTCTTTATGACAAGAATGTCAAATCCACTAAATTGGGAAAGAATAGTCTCTTCAATAATGGTACTGGGAAAACTGAATACCCATATAAAGAATGAAGGTGTACCCCTACATCACACCATATGTAAAAATCAACTCAAAATGGATCAAAGACTAAACATAAGAACCAAAATTATAAAACTCCTAGAAGAAAGCACAGGGAAGCATTTTTAGGACATTGTGCTAAGCAATGGTCTTAGAACTTAATAACAAAAGTACAAGCATCAAAAGAAAAAACGATAGATAAATGAGATTATCAAAATAAAAATCTTTTGTGCATCAATGGACTTCATCATGAAACTAAAAGGACAATCACAGAATGTGAGAAAATATTTGGAAACTGTTTATTTGGTCTGGGTTTCATATGCAGAATATAAAAGGAACTCCTACAACTCATCAATAGAAAGACAAACAGCCAAATTTTTAAAAATGGGCAAAAGGCTTGAATAGACCTTTCTCCAAAGAAGATATACAAATGGCCAAAAAGCACATGAAAAGATGTGCAACACTATTAGGAAAATGCAAATCAAAACCACAATATTATATAGCATTTCACATGCACTAGAATGGCTGGTGTAAGAAAAACAGAAAACAATGAGTTTGGGAAAGGATATGGTGAAATAGGAACATTTGTTCATAGTTGGTGGGAATACAAAATGATGCAGTTGTTGTGGGAAACAGTGTTTCCTCAGAAAATTAAGTATAGAATAACCATATGACGGTTATTCAATCCCACTTCTTGGTATATACCCAAAATAATTGAAAGCAGTGACTAAAACAGATATTTGTACACCAATGTTCATAGCAGAATTATTCACAATTGCTAAAAGAAGCAACCCAAGTGTCCAAAAAGAGATGAATGGATAAACAAAATGTGATGTGTGCATACATTGAAATATTATTCAGCATAGAAAGGAATGAAATTCTGTTACATGTGACAACATGGGTGAACCTTGAAGACATCATGTTGAGTGAACAAAGCCAGACACAAAAGGAGAAATATTGTAAAATCTCACTGATTTGCAATTATTAGAATAGGCAAACTTGTACAGTCAGAAACTAGATTACAGGTTACCAGGGGCTGGGTTTGGTAGAGGATGAGGAGTTAATGGTTAATTGGTATAGAGTTTGTTTGTGGTGATGGAAAAGTTTGGTAATATCTGAGGTGATGACAAGATACCCACTTTGATTCCCTGTCAGCTCCTGCTCTTAATCCCAGATATTCTTTCTGCTGTAGTGAACTCAAACACATAGTCTTCTTGGGCAAGGTACTTCCAAACACCTGAAGCCTGGCTTCCATCTGCAGTGTTCTTTCTGGCGTATTTGAAACTGTATACAGCCTTGTTTCACCCAGTTCTTCAAGTGCTAGGCACTCCATAGAACTTTCAGGTTCTGCACCCTTAGCACATGAAGCTGGCCTAGCCAACTTCAGCCAGGGTTTGAGATGTCAGTCTCCTGTCTTACAGATAACTCCATTCTTTAAGGAGTCACCTGAAAGCCTTCTTCCCATGGCTTTAGCAGGTGAGAGAAAACCACCCATCCCCCCATCACAAATATACACTTACGTATACCCATATATTTTCTGGGACATTAAGGAATATCCAAAGACTTACTATGAAGCAGATTTTCCTCTTTTTAAGGAAATCTTCTACCAAGGAATCTTTATTTTTTTTCATATAAAGGCTAAGGTAGGATAAAGGATAAGGATTGCAAGACTGTTTTTGGCACCTTTCTCTAAGTCCTTTGTTTACAATTTGTGATTTTGAGGGATGCAGGGAGGGGTACTTTGTCAACCTATTGTTCATGGCTTTGATTTTCAGCAAATATGCATAGACAACAGGAAAATTTCCAACTTTATCCATAGTTTCATTGTATACAGACAATCTTACCTAAGCTTTCTGGAATATTAATTGCTACACTGCAGAAATAGAATTACAATACTCTATTCCTTGTGGGCTTTTGTAAGGGATAAACATAGCTTTTTCGTCTGGGCCAGTTTTTGGCCACTAAAAATTGCACAGAATGTGATGAAAATAAGCTCTAAGAAAAAAAAAAAAATGATCTAACACATTTCAGCCTCCTGGTCAACAGTTGTGGTGATCAAAGAGGACAGGGCTGAGTAAGAGAACTGCACTTCACTGAGATATGTCTCCTGCTACAGTCAGGAGAGTGGTGATTATAGCAGGAGACTTATCACTCTTCCCTGTGGCAAAGAGAATGTTACAGCCAGTCTTTGAATCTACAGGTACACCAAAGCCCTGAAGGAAAAGAAGTCCCCACAGGCTCCTAAGGCCAGAGGGGTTTATGTTGATAATGTTGGTGCAGAGCTTCAAATCTTCCAGAGTAGGTCTGAAAAGCCAATTTGGCCAATAGTTGACTTACGTTATTATTATGGATGAAATGCAAGATACAGATTTGTGGTCTCATAATCCACAAAGTTCTTCAAAGAGCGCACCTCATACAGGGCAGAAACCCATATTACATCAGCCCTTCAGGAAAGGGATCAGAGCTAATATGTATGATTGCATTTATCAAGAGGAAAAAACACAGAGGAAAAGGTGCACTCTTATGAAGGTAATTCTACTGGGCCATTTTTATTTTTAGGACTTGCTATTTTCCTTCTACTGTTTTGAATAAACTTGCTTATTTTGCTTTAACTAGATGTTACTCTGGAAGGGGAGTAGTGCAGGCAAATATATATATATTTTTTTAAAGAGGCAATTCCTATTCTAAAATTCTAATTTGTACCTTTAAGAAAGTCTAAATATAGAGGGAAATAAAACACATTGTCTTTTATGCTGGATAGCCTCCAGCTAACGTTTCAAAATGCAATTTTCCTTTCCACAGAGAAATTCCTGGTCCCAAATTAACCCACTTAAGATTCTAGTTCTTAACAAAGATAGAAACAATTCTTTTTATGTGGTTGAAATCTGAGTTGTTTTTTTAATCATATGTTCCATGAGGACAAATATTCATTTAATTATGAAAAATTATGTAATGGGTGTGTCTCATTATATAAATTGACAAAATATTTCTATTTTTCCGCAGAGGAAAGGGAAGACTAATACAAAATGTGGAGTCACCAAGTATTCAGGATTTTTCTTAGAGCAGATAAACATATCACTGTATCACTTTTCCCTTTTCAAGAGTACATGGAAGCTTAATGGTGATAGAAACTCAGCTACCAATGTTCTTATCCGTGCTTGGAGGCTGCAATTTTGTTATAGATCAGTGATTTCTAAAACATTTATCTCATTGAATAGTGTGCAGACTTTACTTATTCCATCTCCACTAGGCATTACCTTGTCAATAAAACAGACGGTTGAGCACAATTAGTTCTTTGGCATAACTGTAAATATGTAGGCAACCCTTCCCTCTCTTGTCTTACTTCCACATTGCCTAAGTGCTTCATAACAGCAGCTAGATAGAAAACCATTTATAGGAGCTAGATCTTATTTTTTTTCTGGCAGGTTGATTGCTTCTGATCATAGTACTTCCAGGAATGACCTACAAATTTACAGGATTTAGGATTATACATAAATCTTGACATATAATATATTCTTAATATTTCATTTAGCCTGTGATCAGATTGGGGGATTATTTGTTTCTTTTGGCTCTGATCTTAATTTTTTCAGTTTAACTCATTCCGTTCTGATTATGAGATGGAGACACTGATGTAACAGATTTGAAAAGCTGGAGATGATACTGTTTGAGGATGGCATACCATCTTCTAGAGCAAGGTTGGAAGCACAAAAGACTGAGGTGAGACATAACTATGGTGACACATGTACCCATTCTGCCCACAGTTAAATTATTGCTGTTCCTCTATATATTACCAAATATTAGACATTTACATGACTAAAAATTATCTCATTCATTCATCAATTTATTTATTTAACAAATATTTTATTAAGTCATAATTCAGGCAATAGGCCAATTCTCTGTTAGTTATAAATAAATTTATCAAATTTTATGTGGTTGTAGTTATCTTTATTTTTTTATTTTTTATTTTTAATTAATTTTTTTATATTTTAAAAGATGCTTAGGTTACATAAATGTTACACAAAAATTACAAGGATTCCCATGTTCCCCACCTCCCATACCTCCCATAACATTCCACATAAACATCTTTCATTAGTGTGGCATATAACCTGCAATGGATATACACATCCTGGGGCTTTGCCATTAAGCATGGACCATAGTTCACATTGTAGACCACACTCTCTCCCACACAGTTCTGCATGTTATATGCTGATGTAAAATGACCTATATCTGTCGTTGTAATGTCACTCAGGATAATTCCCAAGTCCCGAAAAAGTCCCTGTATTACAACTGCTTTTCCCTTCCCTGCCCCGAAAGCGTCCAGTGACCACTGACTCCAACTCACTTTTGTAATTTCTTCCATTGCTTGAATCACAATATGTCTACAACAGAATACCAGTGAGTTCACTCTAGTCCATAGCTCTTCCCCCAGTCCTGAGGAGTTTGGATTGGTGATGTCCACTCCACCTCAAAGTGAGAGGGGGCTTATATCCCATGGATACAATGGATGGGATTATCCTTCCTGCAGCTGCAGACTCTCTCCATACCCTGGGATGGCCATTGTCCATCATCATCTCCTCACCAGATGACTTGGGTGAGTCTATTGAGCTGTAGAGTAGGAGTTGCAGCTCCACCGAGATTCCAGGCACAGCTGGCACATGGGCAGGCCAAAGGCTCCAGGCCCTGGAAGTATACCTACAAACTCCAGCATCACATATATGTTTGAATAGAAGGGACTGATGGACCATGTGCAGGGAGGACTTATTTGAGTCCAACTCGGTCAGTCTCAGGAGCACAGATTCCAAAGTAGAGCCCACTGATAAGGCATCAATCTCTGGAGCTATACTCCCTTATATAGGACCTGAGTGTCTCCAGAGCCCTCAGGAGCCCCTCTGTGTGGGGTGATATCCACTTTGGTGTTCTATGAGATCCTACTGAGGTGTGCATAAGCATTACCTCTGGGATGACCTCCCAACTCTCTTTGAAGTCTCTTAGCCTCATGAACTCATTTGTCTTTACCTTTTCCCCCTTTTATTCAAGGTCTTTTTCCAGTGGTATTACCAGTTGGCACTTGGTGTTAATCCCTCGTTGCCAGGGAGGCTTATCCTTTGGAGACATGTCCCATGCTGGGGGGGAAGGTAATGCATTCATATGCTGAGTTTGGCTTAGAGAGAGGCCACATTAGAGCAACAAGGAGGCTCTCAGGTGGCAACCCTTAGGCACCCCATAACAGTAGGTTAAGTTTCAATTACAAGAGCAAAGACTCATAAGGCTAGTCATCAATAGCAAGAACCCATTAGTGGACCATCCTCCTTTGCCAGACACTGCCCCTGCATTCAGGGGACTGTTGCTGCTCCCTTCGAGAATGTGGCAGAGCTCTCCAGGCTGGTAATTCAGTATTCCCTCATTTATTGAGTGATTGTCCACACACTGTGACCATGCCCCACCCCTTGATCATTTGGACAATTTTATATATTTTTTATGTATATTCAGGTGAACTTCCTCCCATGAATCCCCCATCCCAGACACCCCCCAC
>JAQZBX010094268.1:0-12048 GCA_029593785.1 Cabassous unicinctus | reverse complement strand
ATATGAGAGGCCCCGGGTTCGCTTCCCAGCGCCTCCTTGTGAGGGCAGGCCGGCTTGCAAGGGGGAGATAAGCAGACACAGAGAAGACACGCAGCGAATGGACACAGCAGCACAAGCAGCAAGGGGGGGATAAATAAATAAAATAAATAAATCTTTAAAAAAAAAAAAGAAAGTCCAATGTGACATCAGCAAAAATTCAAAGCTTGACCCTTGGAAAGTGCTCGATTAATGTTGGTTTCCCCTAAAAATCCTAAGATTGTAATTCAAGTTCACTTGTGGCATCACTTTATTTCTATATACTCTCTTCCAAAAGAAATATTTTGACACGGTGGAGGGCAGTGGAGTGGCCAAAGGGGCACGATGGGAAGCGAAGAGAGACATGCAGGAAGGGGAGGGCGGAGAAGCCCAAGAGCCAAACTTGCTGACTTCACAGTTTTGCTTGGGCCAGCCCTGCCCTGCCTTCAGTTAGGAAACCGCTCCCTATTTTGGGCATGGGATCTCAGCGTGGGGCTGGCGGGAGAGGCAGAGCTGGACAGGCACCTGGCTGCCCACGCCTGGCAGCGCGAATCGGAGAAGCAGCCTCCCCAGTTAGGTGGAGCGCACGCTCATGCCACAGGGCAGGGCTGTGGGCAGGGGCTGGGAAAGCGCTGAGCCTGAGACCGCACCCTACCTCGGGACTCCAGGCTTCCCCTGGGCACGTAGGCCAAGTTGTAATTCGGCTTCCAGAGTGGAGCCAAGAGGACTTTTTTGTTTGGGGAATTTTTTTGTTTTGTCTTTTGTTGGTTATAGGTTTGTGGCAGCCTGTGGAGCTTCTAGTTACCCAGCTTCGTGTAATGTCCAAAGCCAGCTGCTCTTTTGTTTTGAAAGCCCAGCTCTCCGGTTAGGATTTTCCCTTCCCTCCTGCGGTAGCTTCCCTGCTTCTTTTTCAGTTTAGCAAAGAGTATACAACATGCTGCTTTTGGGCTGTATGAACCAGGGAAGCAAGTGAGCATTCAGGGGCCATTAGCTGGATTTGCTCTCCCAGCATCTCTAGAATATCCTTGCTCTTGGGGAGAGGTTCTGAGTCCCGGGGATGGCCCAGGGCAGGCTTACTTGCTCCTTCCCCTGGAGGCTGGGGGTGGGTGAGAGAGACACCCAGGAGGCTCTGGACAGCAGCTGTGAACAAAGCAGCACACAAATATTTCAGTATGTTAGCAGTCCATATGGCTGGACAAGTGTGTACCTGCTGAATACAGCTCTGAACAAGGGAAATGTGTGATCTCATACGCAAGAAGGTTAGAGGTAGGCATTCTGGTTGGTTAATTCAGTGGTCTAAGAACATCAAGGACCTGGCTCGTTTTATTCATACATGAACATACACAAATAAGTGTATAGTAAAAGCAAACATGCATATCATCATACAAGGCTCCCATACATCTCCCCACCACCAACACCTTGCATTATTGTAAAACATGTTACAAACTATGAAAGAGCATCACCAAAATGTTACTAACTATAGTCTGTATCCTACATTTGGTGTGTTTTCCCCAAACCCACCCAATTATTAACATCCTGTATTAGTATAATGTATTTGTTATCATTCAGGAGAGAACATTCTCATATTTGTCCTGTTAACCACAGTCCCTCATCCACCACTGGATTCCCTGTGTTATACAGTCCCGTGCTCTGTAGAGTCCATTCAAAGCATACACTCAGTGGCTCTCATTTTCATCACAGAGTTGGGACGTCATCACCTTCAGTCAATTTTAGAACGTTTTCATTACTCCAAAAAGGAAAAATCCCATTCCCCTTTTACCTCTCTATTGTCCCTTAAAATTGAAATATCTTCTTGCCATTGCTGCAAAATATTACAATGTGACTGCTATGTCCATAAGTTACATTAGTTGTAATTTTCCCACGTATCACTGTATTCTTAGCACTTCGTAAAAGAAGAGCATTCTATATTTATACTATTTATACTATTAATCACAGTCTTCATCCACCACCGAAATCATGATCTTACACAGTCCCTAGATCATTCTTTAGTTTTCTTTCAATTGACGTTTACAAAGGACATGGCTCTTTATACTGCCATCCATAATGTATGCTGTTCTCATACACTGTGAGAGGCAGAAAAAAAGTTGGTTTCTTTCTATTTTTCTCTATCAGTGGGGAAAATGTCTAAGTCCCACCCATCCCCATAACTCGGAATTATCTCAAGAGGAAAGGGAAAATGGGGTAGGCAAGCAGCAGTGTCTGCCAGGCTAGATTACATGAAGTAAGATAGAACCATTTTATAAGAGGAGGCCTTTCTTGCCAGGTGGGGAAGTTTGGGCCTAATCAGTAAAACCATCAGCGTCATGATGGTGACTAAGGAGCACGTTCTGTGTCCCGCCCAAGGATGTTATATGTATTATCTCATTGAATTCTCACAAAAACTGAAATGATGGAACCAGACATCAGAGAGGTTATGTACCTTGCATGAGGTCACACAGCAGGAAGTAGCAGAGCAAGGGTGGGTAATGTAATGGAAGTGATGTTTTAATTTCAGTGCTGTGTAGAATAGACTGGAAGGGAGAGAGACAGATCCATGGCATGGATACTGGTTAGGAAAGTCTGGGAATAATGTAGCTGTGCGGTGATAAAAATGAGTCACCATGAAATGAAATTTTGAGCACCTATTATGTGTGAAGTACTTCACCATTTAAGTAATTCTCACAATAATCAAGTGGGAATCAAGAAGAATCCCATGGGATAATGTTATGGGTTGAATTGTACTCCTCACCCCCCGCAAAGCCCCTGACCTGTGAGTGTGACCTTATTTGGAAAGAGAGTCTTATTAAGATGAGGTCATACTGGATTAGGGTGATACTTAATCCAATATGATAGGTGTCCTGAAAAGAAGAGAAGTACATGGCAGAGACACTGAGGAGAAGGCCACGTGACAAGTGAGGCTGAGACTGAAGCCCAAGGATTGCTGGCAAACTACCAGAAGCTAGGAATCTCCTTACAGATTTCAGACTTCGAGCCCCCAGAACTGTGGGATAATAAATTTATGTTGTTCTAGGCCACCCAGTTTCTTGTACTTCCTTATAACAGCCATGGGAAACTCAGAAGATAGATTTTTTTGAGATACAGGGGGCTGGGGATTGAACTCAGGACCTTGTATGTGGGAAGCTGGCGCTCAACCACTGAGCCACATCAGCTCCCCTGAGTTGGTTCTTTCATTTGTTTGCTTGTTGTTGTTTTTGTTTTTAGAAGGCACCAGGATGCTTCCGGGACCTCCCATGTAGGAAGGAGACACTCAACCACTTGAGCTGCATCCACTCCCCTGAAAGATATTTTTATTCCCATTATTGAAATTGTCTATTTATTCATATGGCTATATCGTCAAACACACAATGAGATACATACAAGCCGTCATCTTTTCTTTGTATCCCTAGCAGCCAACACTGTACCTGTGAATATTTGTAGAATTAAAGAATAAACTGGGCCTCAGAAGTTACATGACTTGTTAGTTGCCCAAAAACCAAGAGGCTGCATTAGATTTCCAGCTCAGGACTCTGGGGTCCCAACGTTTCTTTCTACTGTATCATTGATTCTCATAACTCTCAAACGTCTTCTTGATCCACAAGCCTGAATCCTGTCTTTGGTTCTCAAAGATTTTTATTGTTAACTATGGTTAAGGCTACATACTGGTAACCTGTTAAGGAAGTCAGTAAATGTTACTAAAACACGGCATTCATAAACTAAAATTAGCATATCACTTGAGTTTCCTGAGGGCACCGATCTGGGTTTCTCCTAAGAAGTCTGTGCTTGGCAAAGTTACAAAGTTTCTTCTGCATATGAACACACGGACAGTTGGGCCAGGAACTTTGGAGAGCAGATTGGCATCATCTAATAGGGTTGAAGTTATCGCAACACGTGTGGGGGATTGCATCACGTCCCCCACAAAAGGCATGATCAAGGTCCCAACCCCTGGTCCTGTGGGTGTGAACCTATGTTAAATAGGACCTTGGAAGATGTTATTAGTTAAGGTGAGGCCAAACTGAATGAGGACGGGCCTTCATCCAATACAGCTGAAGTCTTGGGGATTGAACCCGGGACCTCATATGTGGGAAGCAGGCACTCAACTACTTGAGCCACATCCACGACCTGAAGTCTTTATGAACAAAGGAAATTGGACACAGAGCAGAAGCTAGAAGTCAACAGAACCCAGAAAATAAAGGAGAAGATGCCTCCATGTGCTTTTCCATGTGATGGTAAAGCCAAGGAACCCCAAAGATGGCCAGCAGCCAATCCCAGAATGTCATAGTCTTTGGGGTGAAAGTATCATGTTGCTGATGCCTTGATTTTGGACTTGTAGCCTCTGAACCCGTGAGCCAATAAATTCCTGTTGTTAAGCCAGCCCATTGTATGGTATTTGTTTGAGTAGCCAGGAAACTAAGACACCATGACTCCAATTCCACAATGATGTGTACCCCTCAGACCTGTGCTGTCCAATATGGTGGTCTCTAGTCACATGCAACTATTTAAGTTTGAATTAAGTAACACTAAATAGAATAAAAAGCTCCTCGGTTGGCCACATTTCAAATGGCCAATAGCCACATGTGGCTGGTGGCTACTGAATTGGTCAGAGCAAATGTAGAACAGTCCCATCATTGCAGAGAATTCTACTGGACAGTGCCGTCTAGAGGAAATTGTGCATGTGTGCACCTGGAATCATATACAAGAACTCATGGCAGCATTGCTTATAATAGCTCAAGACTGGAAACAATCCAAGTGCCCATCAGCAGTAGAAGGGAGAAATAAATTGTGGCTTATTCATATAATGAAATATTATGCAAATGAAAATGAGCAAAGAGAGGTTCCTGTAATAAAGTGGGTGAATCTCACATGCATAAGAATGAGCAAAATAAACAAAACACAAGGAAATACATTGAGACTGACCATCATATAAGGATTCCATTCATATGAAGTTCAAAATCATGCAAAACTCTACTGTGTTATTTAGTATAAGGTGGTAAAAGAGTAAAGAAAAGCAAGGAAGTGATCTCAAACATTGAAATAATGTTAGGATAGTTGCCCCTTTCGATTTAGTCTTCATAGAGACCTACACCAGTGGTTTAATGAAGAAAATATTTCTGTTCCATTTACTGAGATGGAAGACAGTAAGACGGATCAAATATACCCTGTTTTTCGTGGGTTTGTTGTTCCAGATCTTTGAAACCATGACCTAAAATCTATGAAGGTCAAAAACCAGACTTTTAAACCATGGTGCTAAGTTGACATGATATAGTATCATTTATCTCTTTTAAAAATTATTTTTATGTTATTGTGGATTTTTTTCCTATAAATATGTATTGCACACCTTTCATGGAGCTAGGCAACTAGCTCAGTCAATCCTTGCAAGACTCCTCCAAGGTGACTTTTACTGTTGGGAATTATTTGACTTATTATTTTAAAGTGAGAGTGCTATAATTTACCATCCCCTCCTGCTAGGATGATTTTCAAAATTGACAGGGATTATAGCCATTTTATATTCTATCTTAAAATAAAATCCAATTTATTTACATCCTATGCTAAAACTTGTGCCTCACCTGCTACTGTCAGTGATTTTGATCACATATTCATAAATGTGTGTGGCCCCAGGGTCAATGTGAGGCTCCATTAGAACTGCTGATGGATGAAGGATGCTAAAAACTAGTCAAGGCTTCCGCTGCCTGAATGTGTGTTCTCCACTCTGCCCGTATCTGTGTGGGGATGAATGTGCTGCTTTGCCTTTGAAGATGTTGTTGTCGCCAGCTGGAAAGCCATCTGGAGACATGGGCCCTGGCCTTCCGGGGCCTTGAGGGCCTACTCAGTGCTTCAACTGGGCATGAGGATGTGAATGACCTTTGACTTGATGCACCAATGGTTGCAGATCCGCAGGGGCCAGCGCAGCAGGATGAACCTGTGGTCGTTTCAGTTACTATTCAATTTCTGGATAAAACTATAACCGTGTTTTTGTCAAACAGGCCTGGTCTGTAACTCTTACCTAGACCAAAATACAGAGTGACTTAGTGGCTGTGGGAAGGAGAAGCTTTGGGGAACCTTTGGTAACCCTTGGCTCAGCCTTGCTCAGAAACCTCCAAGCAGGGGCGAGATTCTGCCACCCCTCCTCCATTTCCTGGGGCTCTCTAGGATTTTTGCTCGTTTGTTTTAAAATTTTTTATTATGGCAGATTATAGAGAACATCAAATTTCCCATCTTTACTACAGTCAAGTATACAGTGTGATACTATTCAGCCATAAAAGGGAATGAAGTTCTGATGCCTGCTACCACATGGATGAACTTTGAAGGCATCATGTTGAATAAAATAAGTCAGATACAAAAGGGCAAATATTGTGTGAGTTCACTTATATGAAATGACTAGATTATGCAAATTCATAGAGACAGCAAGTAGATTACTGAGCATCGGGGCAGGGCGGGGATGGGGAACAGGGGGTCAATTCTTAATGGGTGCAGAGTTTCCGTTTGGGGGCATGGAAATGTTTTGAAAATGGATGGTGGTGATGGCAGGCACTGAATTGTTTACTTGAATGTGGTTAAACTAGGAAACATTATGTTGCATTGATGTTACCCCAATGAAAAAAAAAGAATCGAAAGTTACCAAATCTGGGAAGCGGGTGTGGCTCAATTGATAGAGCTCCCGTTTACCATATGGGAGGCCCCGGGTTCGCTTCCCGGGGCCTCCTTGTGAGGGCAGGCCAGCACGGTGGGCTGATGCAGCGGGACCTCACAGCAAGGGGGAGATAAGCAGACACAGAAAAAACACAGCAAATGGACACAGCAAACACAAGCAGCAAGGAGGGGATACATAAATAAATAAATAAATCTTCAAAAAAAAAAAAAAGTTACCAAATCTGGATGGGGGGAGAACCAGCGCTGTGTAAGCAGACCTCGGGATCTTAAAATTCTGGAGTCAGTCTGGGTTTAGGGGAAGGATGGAGGTGGCTGCTCTAGAGAATCTTTCAGTCTTGTTCTGTGAGCAGCATCTCTGAGAAATAGCCTTGAGGTACAAGATGTGTCTGGGGTATAGATGTGGAAAGCAGGATGAGACTGGTGACTAGAAGAAGGAAAGCCATTCAGAGGAGAGAGATTCTAAAGAAACAAGAGACGGGAAGAACATGGCTGAGAGAGCGCAGATTTTGACCAGATCTCTGAACTAAGAGGAATGGTGAGGCGTCAGGAGAGGGACCAATAAATCCAAATCCATGTTTGTGACACATAAGTCTTAAGCATAATCTCTTCATTTAAAGAACAAGAGCTTCCATTCCTTGCTGCCTGTCTGAAAACTGTGGAGTTCCGTGGAGAAAGCCTGGTCAGGATTCATCTGCCCCAAATCCTGCCTGAGGGGTTCTCATAAATCACAGGGGCTGGCCCTTCTACCTCTTTGATTCTGAAATTTTATTTTTGCCTTGATTTGGACAAGAAGATTTGGGGCGGGGGGCGCAGGGGAGAAGTTTTCTTACAAAGCTGAAAACTTCTGAGGACCATTTTAATTTTATGTATAAATTTAAATATGGAAAACGCATCTTAACTAAGATATTTTTTAGTTCTATGAAAAGCATTGGTAGGAAGTAAGCTTCCTTCATACATGACTTACATTTCTATGAATATGTCACATTGTTATCATGTGTTCAAAAGTGTCATGAGCTTCTTATGGAAATTGGATAATTCCACCAGTTTCAAGGAAGGAATGTTATTCATTTTAGTGTTAGTCTGAAATAGTGTTAGCTAGGGGATCTCTAAACTTCATATTAATACATTTCTTTGATTTAGAAGAAACATTTTTTTCATGTTGCAAATAAATCCCATATTTATTTGTTTTACTTTTTGTTGAACTTATGTATGTACTTATTTTTAAAAGCCAAATAAATCATCAAGTTAAAAAAAAAAAAAGTTCTAAACCACTTCCCCTGCCTCTCACCCCCATTTCAACTTCCCTAGTAGAAACTATGTTTGTTTGTTTGTTTAATCTGGATCTTTTGGTATTTACCTCTGTAACTCTAAATAACTTGCTTGCATTGCTATTTATTTTTCAGTGTAAGGCATTAGTTATTTTCTTTCTTCTATGAGAGATGACCAGGCTCCAGCCTCCATCCAAATACTTATACTTCCTATCCTCTCCCTTATCTTCCCAATACAGTTATATTTTACATCAATTTACAGTATTTATGCTCACGTGATTTGCTGTTCCATGCAGAGCCTTGGAGTATGTCATAGTCCTATTTCTTTTCCGCTTAGACATTAATTTCCCCAAAAGGAATAATAATAATTATTTTTATTTTTTGGCTTAAATAGGAATTTAGTGGCTCACAGGTTGGAGGCCGCCAAGCCTTCTCTGAAGCCGTAGCATTCTGGTGGAGGCGTGCTGGCAACCACTCTGCCTCATCAAGTGGCCATCTGTTTCTTTGTTTCTTTGCACTGTCTTGTCCAAATTTCCTTTGCTGGTAAGGACACCAGCCATATTGGATTAAGGCGCAATGTGATTCTGTCTGGCCTCATCTTAATAGGATCATCACAGATTCCATTTACAAATGAGTTCACACCCACAGGACCTGGAGTTAGGGTTTGAGGATGTCTTGTGAGATGGGCATGATTCAATCTACCACACACTCCAAGAATGTCCTCCAAAATCAAATGCATAATCCATTGCCCCATTGTTCGGAACCTGTGAAAGAGAAATTCCTGCTAAAACAAAGATTCTCTGTCAATGATTATGTGGGCTCCTGTAGGATAAGTAGGCTGTGCTGGAAGCCAAAAGGGGAAGGGGTCGGGGATCGGCAGGCATAGTGATGCCGGCAGACAGTAGTGGAACTAATGGGAGGTTTGCAGGCACAGCATCTGGTACTCACACAGGATGTGCAGACACTGTGCCAGGGGTAACGGGGCCAGCAGGTGAATTATTGGTGACTAGTGTCAGATGGGCAGACACTGGTGGAGTAATAAGGAATCAGCAGGCGCAGGGCCTGGGGCTCATATAGGAAAAGTGGATGCTAATTGGAGAGTAGCAGAAGCAGTGCTAGGAGCAAAGGATGGTGAAACTGATGGAGGCGGGGCAGGCCCAGGGAAAGGAGTCTAATGAAGGACTAGTGCTGGCTCTGATGGGGCTGATGCAGAGTCCAAAAGCACCGTGCTGTCACCCCAGGTCCTGGTGAAAGCCGAGATTGCTGCCCCACCCTCTGCAGCCATATATGTAGCTTGTCGGCACAACTGCAGCCCGTGGCCTTTGCCACCCACCTGCAGCAGGTGGGCTGCACACCTGCCACTTGAAAAAGCCAAGTCCAAGTTCAGAGGCGGCAATGACAAGTTCTAAAGTGCAGCTGGTGCCAGCCCTAAAGTTCACCAAGGTGGAGGGTGAGGCTGGGTGGAGGTCGCTGGAGCCCTAAAGTTCACCAAGGTGGAGGGTGAGATCAGGTGGGTGTGGCCAAGGCAGACCACGAATTGGGGCTCACATAAGACAAGGGAAAGCTGTGCTTTTGTGACCAATGGGGGTTCAACAAAGTGATGGGAGCTCACCCAGGAGGCTCCCATGCTGTGCCCATGTCTAAAGGGAAGTCCAAAGTCCCATCTGCACTCCCCGCCCTGCCCTGCCCGACGGAAGCCGTCCAGGTCGCCCCTGCTCTGAAGCCTCAGCAGACACTGCTCAGGCAGGCAGAGGGCAGCTTCCTGTGCTGCCTCCAGGGAATGTGCCTGACCCTACCCTGCCACACCACGACCCCAGGCCCCGGGAAGGGAGAACCAGGACCAAGGTTGCTGTGACTTTCGCCCCTCCCCAGTAGCTCTGGTGTCCCAGCCTGAGCTGGGTTGTGGCCTCACACCAGGTGAAGCAGGTGGTCACCCCATCCCACCCATGTTACTGTAGGGCTCCCCCAGCAACGTGGGGATCAGACATGGGGGTACTGATCTCCGGACACCTAAATGGAGGTGCGTATAGCCAGAGAACTAGTGAGCAAAATGGGAGAGATGGAGGCAGAGTAATAGTGAGCCTGGGACTGGGGTGCTCTGCAGTCACCCCCATCCCTCTGACACCCTCACCTCCACCTGGGCTTTCCAGTAGGCTCACCTCGGCATCAGCCAAGAGGACAGAAAGTTAAGAATACTGCTCTGCTTCTGACTCAGCCAATTAGGAGGCAGGTGGGCTGGAATGCCCTGGAATGCCTCCGAGCTTGTCCCTGCATATCCGCAGGGGATGGTGCATTGGATGGCCTCCTCACTCAGACCAAAGGGATGGGCCCTCCAGCGCTGTGCATTCCAACCTGAGCTGCAAGTGCAGCCCTGGCCTGAAGCAGTTCACCTTTCCCGTACCTGCCCATGGCTGTCCACCTCTGTCCTGCTTGTCTGGAGGATATCCTGTGCTCATTTGTGACCTCGAGGTCTGTGGCCCGTGCCAGAGCTGGACAACCAGATCCTGTCCTGCCCACTCACGTAGCGCCCCATGTGCCCAGGACGTGCCACCTGCCGTTGCCTTCTAGGTGCCTGCTCAGCCTGTAACCTTGGAAAGGAGGGACATCTGTAGCTCCATTGACCCTCCCCCGGTGGATGGATTAGTGGGGGCTGAGGCAGTGACACTCTGAAAGGATAATGGAGGGCTCTGAGGCAAAGAGCTGGAGATGGGTTTAACAGAGGTTTTCAACTCAGGCAGGCGACGTGAATTTGAAAGAGGGCTCTGCGGCAGGCAGACGGAGTGAGGGTGAGTGAATGGGACACAAGGAGATTGAAGTTGGCATTTGCCCAACGATCCCTCCCCCCTGAAACTAAAAAGCATATAAAAAATATATGTATGATTTTTTCTTTTCTACAAATACATTTGGAAAGAGGTCAGCTCAGTCCCACTCTAGTAACCCCTGGCCCTCTTTACTTTTTCTAAATAGAAAGGATGGTGCTGCTGCCCTCACCTGTGGCTAAATAGAACCAGCTTGCCTGGGGTAGCCATTATCACTCTAGTTGGATGTAAAGACCTTTTCCCGGGTCCAAGAAGTGGAGTTTTTAGGGGGGCCCACTGGACAAGAAGGCAGGCAGCCAGGAGTCAAAGGAGACAAAGCAGGTGTCTGCCGCAGCCATAACCATGCTAGTATGAATAAGGTGCCTCAGTTTGGCATGTCAAAGGAGTACTTCCATGCTTGGGCCTTCAGAATATCTCCTGGTCTGAGAAACAATAAAATGTTTGCCAGGTAATCCTTATCACTCCAAGTCAGTGTGAGGTGAGAAAGAAAGGAGGCAGGGCCGGGAGGTGGGAGGGCCTTCTCGTCCCCAAGGCAGGTCCCTCCATGTCCTCTCAGAGCCGTGGGGCTCCAATGATCTGGGCAAGAAGCTCTCGGTAGGAGCTGGTCCTCCTGGCCGGGCAGCACGTCGGGCCCTTAGCTCTTGCTCAATGGGGCTCTGGGCACAGGCACAGGAGCCCCTGGGAGGGCAGGATCCCCGGTAGCAGCGAGGAAACGTTGTCCCAGCGCCCCGCTTGGAAGCCAGAGGCCAGTCTCAAGAGCTTTGCCTGAGCAACCTCGAACCTCAGGCGCCGCCGGCGCACCTGGCGCTGGCAGAGGTGGGACCAGGTGAACCCGCGCACATCACTGAGAGTCCACCGATCCCAGCGGAAGGGGCTGCGCCTGCGGGCGCCCACAGGCGTGCTGTGTAGACACCGCCACTAGCCTCTGCCTCCTCCTGCTCTTCCCTTCGCGCTCCTGCTCTGCGCTTCCTTCCAGGATGCCTGGGCCTGCCTGCCGACGAGTGGAGCATGACTGCCGTCAGTGATAGGAGTTTTTTTTTCGTGTGTATGTGTATTTTGTTTTTTAGGAGGCACGGGGGATTGAACCCGGGATCTGCTACGTGGGAAGCAGGCGCTCAACCACTGAGCTACACCCACTCCCCAATGATTGGTTTTTATTTGCTGACTTTTTTTTTTTAATTGTTCGTAAAAATCAAGATTTTTCACAGTACACACCAATATTTGTAAAATGATATATAAATACATATGCATATATGTGCATTTTCTTACATAAATGTTATTATATATATATATATTTA
>JAQZBX010094267.1:0-12613 GCA_029593785.1 Cabassous unicinctus | reverse complement strand
AAAAAACTAGATAGGCAAATGCCTAGAACAACATGATCCACCTACATTGACCCTAAAAGAAATAGGAGACCTCAATAAATCAGTCACAAGTGAGGAGATTGAAACAGTCATTAAATCCTCCCCAAAAAGAAAAGCCTGAGACCATATGGCTTCACAGGTGAAATCTACCAATCATTCAAAGATGAAGAATGCTACCAAACTCATTCTATAAAGCCACCATCACCCTAATACCAAAACCAGATAAAGATACTATGAAGAAAGGAAATTACTGACCAATATCTCTAATGAATATAGATGCAAAAATCCTCAACAAAATACTTGCAAACAGAATCCAGAAGCACATTAAAAGAATTATACACCATGATCAACTGGGTATTTTCCCAGGTATGTAAGGGTGTTTCAATACAAGAAAATCAATTATTGTAACAAACCACATTCATAAATTGAAGAAGAAAAAGCCCATGATTTTCTTTATTGATGCATAAATGGCATTTGACAAAATACAGCGCCTTTCTTGATAAAAACACTCCAAAAGATTGGAATAGAAGGAAGCTTTCTCAATGTCATATTGTGCATATATGAAAAACCTACAGCTAGCGTTGCACTCAATGGTGAAAGACTGAAAGCTTTCCTTCTGAAATACAGAAAAAGACAAGAATGCCCAGTGTCACCATGATTATTCAATATTGTGCTAGAAGTTCTAGCTAGAGCAATAAGGCTAGACAAAGAAGTAAAGGGCACACAAATAAGAAAGCAAGAATTAAAACTTTCACTATTTGCTGATGACATGATCTTATATCTAGAAAATCCTGAAAAATACACAAAAAATGACAAGAATTAATAGATGACTTCAGCAAAGAGGTGGAATACAAGCATAATATGCAAAAAATCAATAGCATTTTTATACACTACTGATATGAAATCTGAGGAAGAAATCAGAAAAAAAATCCATTTATAATAGTGAATAACACAAATATTTAGGAATCAACTCAGCCAAGGACATAAAGCACTTGCATTCAGAAAAATACAAAACATTGCTAAAAGAAACCAAAGAAGACTTAAATGAATGGAAGGACATACTGTGTCCATGGATTAGAAGACTAAAAATCATTAAGATGTCAATTCTACCCAAAGTGATTTACAGATTCAAGAAAATCCCAATAAAAATCCCAACAGCCTTTTTTGTGCAGAAATCAAAAGGCCAATAATCAAATTTATTTGGAAAGGTAAGGGGCCTCAAATAGAAAAAAATATCTTTATAAAGTAGAAAGAAGTTGGAGGACTCTCAATTCCTGACTTTAAAACATATTATTTAGCTACTGTGGTAAAAACAGACAAACAAACAAACAAAAACATGGTACTGGCATAGAGACAGACAGATTGACCAATGGAACCAAACTGAAAACTCAGAAATTGACCGTCACATCTACAGTCAAGTGATTTTTGACAAGGCTGTTAAGCCCACCCAGCTGGGCCAGAACAGTCTATTCAACAATTGGTGCTGGGAGAACTGGAAAGCCATATCCAAAAGAAAGAAAGAAGACCCCTATCTCACAATTTACAGAAAAATTAACTCAAAAAGGAACAAAAGACATAAATATAAAAACAACAAAGTTAAAATTCCTTGAAGAAAATGTAGGAAAATATCTTTAAGATCTTGTGGTAGGTGGTAGTTTCTTAAAGCTTACACCCAAAGCACAAGCAACAAAAGAAAAGAAAAAAAGATAAATGGATCTCCTCATAATTAAACACTTTTACTCCTCAAAGGACTTTGTCAAAAGAATGAAAAGGCAGCCAACTCAATGGGAGAAAATATTTGGAAATTACATTATCTAATAGGGGATTAATATCCATTATAGATAAGGAAGTCATTCAACTCAATGATATAAAGACAAACTATCCAATTAAAAAATGGACAAATGACATAAAAAGACAAATGTCCAAAGAAGAAACACAAATGATGAAGAAATACATGATAAAATGTTCGACATAACTAGCAATTAGGAAAATGCAAATCAAAACTACAATGAGATATCTTTTCACACCTATTAGACTGGCCCCTATTAAAAATTTGGAAAGTGGTAAATGTTGGAGAGGATGTGGAGAGATAGGAATGCTTATTCACTATTGGTGGGAAAGTAGGATTTTACAGCCACTGTTGAGGATGGCTTGGCAGTTCCTAAGGAAGTTGAATATAGACTTGCCATGGAACCCAATAATTCCTTTACTAGGTCTCTACCCAGAAGAACAGTGTGCAGATGTCTATTCATGAATAGACATCTGCACATTGATATTCATAGGAGCATTATTCATGGTAGCCAAAATTTGGAGACAACACTGGTGTCCATCAACTGATGAATAGATAAATCAACTGTGGGTTATACACACAATGGAATATATGCAGCAGTAAGAAGAAATTAAGTTGTGAAACATATGATAACATGGATGAGCCTGGAGGACATGTTGAGTGAAGCAAGCCAGACACAAAAGGACAAATACTGTATGATTGCCCTATTATGAACTAAATATATTACGTGAAACATGAATATGGGTAGAATTACATATATAAGACCATTTTTCTTTGAATCTGAATAAATGTAAATTAATACGACACAATGTTAATATCAGACAAAAAAAATTATGTCTAGTGAAGGAGACCAGACACAGAGTACTACAACTGTATGATTCCATGTATATAAAATGTAAAAATAAATCAATTTATAAAGATGACTTTAGATTAGCATTTATGTAGGTCTGAGGAAGGAATGCTAAATTGTGTGGAATCTTTCTTTTTGGAGTAATGAAATGGTTCTAAAATTTTTGAGATGATGAATGTACAACACTGTGATTATACTAAAAGCCATTGATTATACACTCTGGGTACATCATAGGGAATGTGAATATATCTCAATAAAACTGCTTAATAAGAAAATAAATTATTTTGCAAGAACAGCCAGAAACAAGAGTGGAAACAGAGATATATTGAAAGGTGTGGAATTTTCTTGTTTTTATTTATTTTTTATTGAAATAATGAAAATGCTCTAATAATGATTGAAGTGTTGAATGCACAACTATGAGATTATAACAAATACCAATGATTGTACACTTTTGATGAATTGTATGCTTCATTAATATGTATCAATAGAATTGATTTGTTTTAAATAAAGAGTGCTGGAAAATATTTTTCCTTGGCCTAATGGGTTTTAAAAGCAAGTGTGTTATTTGCTATATCAAATGATTCTACTAGGTTTATAAAACTTTTTTCAAAAATGGGAAGGGATAAAGGAAGCAAAAAATTGTGAGTCATAAATAAGAAAATGTAGCTGAGATATTAGGCAGGGTGTAAATCATTAGAGATCAATAACATTAATGGGACACATACCAGCATATTCCCTCTGTATGGAAGAATGTCCTTTGCCATGTTTGGAATTCTTTCAAAAATTTCGAGGAAAACATTTTAAACATTTAGGGTCTGCTTTTATTTTTGATAAAATGTTACTTTTACTTCCAAAAAAAGTTCCAAAAAACAACACAGAACACTCGCGGTTTCCAATTTAACATTTTGCTAATATGAAGATGTAAATGAATTAATTAAATTTACCATTTATATCATCCTATCATCTTAAAACGCACATATTGCACTTTAGAGAATGTCACATGCAAATGGCATTAAACCATCCAAAACAGTTGCATGATGTTAAGAATACATTTCACATTTTACCCACAAAATACAGATGCTACACCATTTTGGTTGTAATGAGATGTTTTATATGGACTCCCAAAGACCAACTTAAGGCCTGGCTTCTCTTCTGTGGAAAGGGAAGCAGTCAAAAATTTACAGATGGAAGGACATCTCAAGTATAACGTGTCAAACAAGGCCATATGAACTTACACAACAATATTCCCTGTATAAAGCAGGTATATTTTCAGAATTTTTAAAGGAAATATCCATTCATATCTAATGTTGAACTCTTGGAATATAACTTAAGTTCCATTTGTTTTAATTGCATGTGTAAATATCAACATCTTTCTCTTGTCCTGTATTCAAGTTTTTCAAATATTTTTTGCTTACCTTATTGAACCTACTTATTGAATGTTATTTTTAAATTATGTAAATATTGTATGAATCAATATTTAATCAATCATCAAATATTTGTTCAAAAGCATCTGAAGACACACCACCTTTGTGCCACTGGAATGTATAAAAGGAAAACAAAACCAAGGCAGGGTTTTAGAAGAAAGTGCGGTTTGAGCTGAAGAAGGTGAATGGAAATGGAAAGACAGAAGAAATAGGGAGTTTGCTCAGTACCACGTGCAATTTTCAGCCTTGAACATACATCAACTCATTTACCTTCATTGAAGGATAGTATTATTATATCAACTACCAAATGAAGAAATGAGCAAATTAAAGAGGTTGAGTAATTGTCAAGCCATTTATAGTCGCGTTGCAAATCCCAAGTTTGAGACACTCATCATCTCTCAGCTTGTTTATTTCAAGAGTCTTTCTAACACATGTGCCAAAACAGAAAAGTAAGCATTCCTTAGCAAGCAATCCATGGTCCTTCATTGTTTGTCTCTGCCTAGAGACCCATCTTTTTCTGCTTTTGCACACATACTTGCCTTGAAAACATACCTACGTGCAGTCACAATCATGCTAATGTTCTTTGGTACCTCAGTGATTACTTCTGCCCTGAATATCCTTATCTCCATGGTAGGCAGCCTTCAAAGTTGGTCTGAAATTTTTCCTACTTCATGAAGCTATTTTTACCTTGCACATCCAAGAACAGATGTGTGCTTTCTCAACTGCTTCTGTCAGTAGTACCTATTATGTTAAATTATAATTATTTTCATGCCTCTATTGCCTCTCCTATGAATGAGTTCTTTAAAGGCAGGACCTTTGTCTTATTCATCTAAATACCCCAGTGCAAAATCTTGCATCTGCTTAGCATCTGGTGTATAGAAGATGTTCAGTAAATATTTGGTATAAAAATGAATGATCAATGCATGAAATAAGTAAGACATTTCCAAAACTATTTAAGGACTCAATGAAAGGAGTATTTAAACTTAACAATTCCTCCCTGAGTAAATGTAGATTTCATACATAAACTGTTTATTCTGTGCTCTAAGAAGTTCACTACCTGTAATTCCCAAGAAGAAATTTGTGAAAACTGCTTTTGATATTTCTTTCAATTCTTACACAATAGTGGGAAATTACTGGAGGTAATTAAGTAATACTTTTGTTTCCAAAATCCACTCCAAGCTGACAAAATTGAAACTTTTGCTTGAATAACATTTCTTATGGGTTGAGATTCCCATAAATTCCATCCATAGTATTTATGATGTGCAAACATTCTGTGCATATTTAATAAACTTGGCTTGCAGTAACCTAGTGTCTTAAATAGAGAGGATGTCAAACATTTCTCCTTTGCTTGATGTGACTGTAGCAAGAACTGTCTTGGAGGCTCAGCCCACTGTGAACTCTCTCACATTCCTCAGTGTATAATTGTATGCAATTATACAGGTTTCATGGACTTGAAGTTTTTCCATATAAGCTTTCTTGCTTTTCATAACAAGGTGTTAGATTTTTTATGCCATATGCTTGTACAAAGACTGATTTTCATGTGCATAGAAGGATATTAAAGAAGACATTCACTAGACTCTGAGTTTCTCAGAAACATAGTTTGGTGCATAAGTTGCTCATATTTTCAAATGAATTACATCCCCAACTGCTGAAAATGAAAGTGTTCCTTGGGAACAAGAGGGAAAATTACAGCTTCTCCCTGAGATCCCCAGAGGCATTCCCTTTTTACTGTGGTCAGCATGAAATAGACTACAGAAAATGAAGTATTTCATTTATTGTTTGAGTATTTTCACCCACTTCACTGGAGGCCTTATGAATCTGGGTAAGTATCCTCTCTCTCAGGAATAGCCTGAGGCCAAAGGACTCAAATGCTGCTAAGGAGCTGTTACCTTTCACTTAACTCAAGTACCAATGTAGAAACTCATTAATCTTCCCTTTGAATATCCCAGGGAGTCTCCAGTTTTCCTTTTGCAACCATAAATCAGAAAAAAATTGCTATTAAAATAGTGGTTCTTAACCATTTTTGCTCCATGGGCCCTTTTGCCAGCCAGGTGAAAACCATGGACATTGTCTCAGAATGTAGTGACAGATAGTTTTATAACACTCAACATTGGCATGTCTTTAAATTCAATTTTAGGATTATTCAAAATTAATTGAAGCTCACAGATCTACTGAAATATTTCCATGGACTCCTTGGGGGGTCTGTGGACCACTGGTTAATAATTCCTGAGCTAAAAGAATGAAATATCTAGAAAGAAATTTAAGCAAGGATGTAAAAGACTTGTACACAGAAAATGACAAAATATTATTAAAATAAGTCAGACAGCAGCTAAATAAATGAAAGGACATTCCGTGTTTATGAATTGGAGAATTGTTAAAATTTCTATTCTACCAAAAGCAATGTAGAGATTCAACACAATCCCAATCAAAATTTCTTTTTGTAGAAATGAAAAAGCTAATCATCAAATTTATATGTAAGGGTATGGGGATGCAAAGCATCAGAGCTCGCTTGAAAAAAACTAGAATGCTTATGCAAGTCTCAGCAGGATCTCATTGATTGTCAAAGTAAGTACTACCACAAATAGTGGGGCTCCTGAGAGCTCTGGAGACATCCAAGCTCTATAGTTAGGGCAGATAGCTCAGGAATTTGGTGCTTTGCCAGTGGGCCCACTTTGGAATTTATGCTTCCCAGTGTGAAAGAGTTAGACTCAGTTGTGGTTTCCACACACAAGGCTCTTCTGCCACTTCTATTTGAACGTATAATTAGTTCTAGAGCTGATAGGTATACATCCAAGAGATTTAAATCTTTGGGATGTCCATCTATCAACTCGGCCCTCAATCTCAACAGAGTTGCAACACCTACTATCCAGTTCACTGGACTCATTCAGGACAGCTAACAAGGAGATGATGATGGACAACAACAATCCCAAGGAACTGAGAGACTCTACAACTGCAAGCAATATAATCCCATCAATCTGCCCTATGGGATTGAAGCCCTCTCTCAATTAGAGGTAGAGTGGACATCACTATCCCAGAATCCTCAGGATTGGGGAATGAACTATGGTCTAAAGTAGACTCACTAGTATTCTAGTATAGATTTATTGTCATTGATGGAAGAACTTATATGATTGATGTGGAGGCAGTGGCCACTGGAGGTTCTGAGAGAAAGGAGAGGGAAAAATAGGTATAATCTGGGGGTATTTTGGGGGCTTGGGAATTGCCCTGAATGACATTGCAATGACAGATATAGGCCATTATATACTTTGCATAACCTACAAAATTGTGTGGGAAAGAATGTAAATTACAATGAAAACTGTACTCCGTGCTTAGGGGCAATGCTCCAAAATATGTTCATCAATTGTAAAAAAAAATGTACCGCACTAATGAAGGATGTTGTTAATGTGGGAAAATGTGGGAGGTATAGGGAGCAGGGAATATGGGAATCCCTTATATTTTTTATGTAACATTTATATAATCTAAGTATCTTTAAAAATAATAAATAAAATAAATTTAAGAAAAGAAGAATGAAGGAAGTTGGAGGACTTAACCTTCCCTATTTTAAAACCTAATAAAAAGACACAGTAATCAAAACAGCATGGTACTGGCACAAACAGACATAGTCTAAAGGAATCAAATTAAGGGTTCAGAAATAAATTTTCACATCTATGGCCTATTGATTTTTGGAAAGGTGCCAAGTTCACTTGATGGAGAAAGAATAGTCACTTCCACAAATTGCGCTAGGGCAACTGGATATCCATATGCAAATTAGTTAACCATATACAAAAATCAACTCAAAATAGATCAAAGACTTAAATATAATGAAAAAAACCATAAAATTCCTAGAAGAAAACATAGAGAAGCATCTTCTGGACTTACTGATAGGCAATGGTTTCTTAGTCTTTATACCAAAAACCCAAGCAATGATGAAAAATAGATAAATGAGAGTTCAACAAAATTATAAACTTTTTGTATCAAAAGACTTCATCCTTTGAAATATTTGGAAACCACATATCAAATAGGGTTAAACAACCAGAATATATTATTTAACATCATACAACTCAACATAAAGACAAAAAAAAAAAAAAATTAAAAATGGATGAAGGACATGAATAAATATATCTCCAAAGAAGATACACAAATGACCAAACTAGTAAGATAGTTTGGTTCATTAGAAAGTTAAACATAGAATTACTGTATGACCTGGCAAACCCACTACTAGGTATACACCAACAAAACTGAAAGCAGGATCTTGAACAGGTATTTTCATAACATGTTCACATTGACATTATTCACAAATGCCAATAGATGGAGGCAACGCAAGTGCCCAGCACCAGATTAATGGGTAAAACAAATATGTGTGTATGTATGTATGTATGTATATATTTATATAAGTGTTTGTGTGCATACACATATGATGGACAATTATTTATTATTCAGTCATGAAAAAAACTAAAGTTCTGATACATGTAACAATATGTATGTACCATGAAAATTTCATATTGAGTAAAATAAATCATAAGCAAAATCATAGAGTCAGAAACTAGAATACAGTTTAGCAGCAGATGGGTGGAGGTAGGGAATGGGGAGTTCATGCTTAATTGGTCCAGAATTTCTTTTCAAGGTGATGGAAAAATTAGGAATAGATGGTGGTGATGGCAGTACAACATTGTGAACACAATAGCACTGAACTATATATTTGAGTAGGGTTAAAAGGGGAAATTTTAGGTTCTATATAGCTTACTACAATGAAAGGTTTTTAAAACCATAGGACTGTGCAACACAAACTGAACACCAATGTAAACTATGAACTATAGATAATAGAAAAATTATAACAGTATTCTTTCATCAATTATAACAAAAGTACTATACTAATGCTAGTTGGTAGGTAATAAGTGAGGGGTATTTGGGAACGCTGTGCTTTCTGCATAAGTTTTCTGTAATCCTGCATCATTCTAATGAAAAATGTTATACTACAAAGCAATGCATTGTATCTCAGTATAATTTCAATTACTATATTAATGACATGAAAGAGAAGCTTTCCCTTGAGCAGTTAATAGAGAACATTACAGAAGGAAAATGAACCAAATGGATTTTGGGCCAGGGTTATATTTTCCTGTGTTACCATGTGTGTGTCAGTTTTGTTTTGTTTTTTTTTAAACTGTGTGTGACTTTGGCCTTTGCCTGAGATTGGGTAGGCATTTGTAGTCTCACATTGGGTCTTGCAAGTGGCATTGTGAGTCTCTGAAAGGGCATCTCACATTGACATGAGGCCAGGCCCAGTGCACTCCCTCCTTCCCCACATATACACACACACACTAGCACACACACACTCTCACACAGGCACCTCCTCAGGCTGTGGGTTCTTCTTAAGACCTCAATCAACCAAAACCCTCTGGGCATGTAAAACACCTACTCTCAAATATTTAGAAAATAGACAGAAAAATAAATAGATAGGATGACGCCCTAAATGTGGCAAAATGTTCAAAGTTGGATTTGTGTATATGCATGGGGTCTGTTATAATTCTCTACATGGCTTCCTATTATTTTTTCAAATACGTTGTAAGATTGAAAGGACTTCAAAATAAAAAGTTATACAAAGTAAGCTCAGGGCACACCACTCCTGGGGCAACTATATGCACTCCTAGAAGAACCATCTCTAGCACATTGTCTTGCAGGCCACAGGCTCAGACATGCCAGGCAGTCTCTAGCTCCCTAAGCTGCTCCTTCAGGCTGCCCACACCCCGGTGGCCTCTTCCTCAGAGGACCTGGGAGCCAACCCACCAGAAACAAGAAGCACACCCAGCACCAAGACCTTGGTGTCTGGACACAGTTCTCCACTGAAAAGGACCAGGGCTCCTTGGAGAACTGGCTGATTCCAGACTGCAGCAAGAAAAGTGAAATATGAGCTTACAGCATCATATTGCAAGAAAGGAAGGAAGGGCTCCTGGAAAAAAAGGGATCCATCAAAAGGAAAAAAATCTTTACCTTACAGGGCTCCTATTAGCCAAATCAAGGAAATTGGAAGACTAGAATGAGAAATGATATGAACTGACTATAAACTATTGAATTGGAATATGTAAGTCCATGTTGAATCAAACATGAACTTACATACATGCATACATAAAAACATACATAATGTTTGATTTAAAAAATAGGATATTTACATAGTTACAAAATACTCCTGCTCAAAAAATACTTATTTAAAGAGGAAAACTAACAATATTATAGCAGAGAAGATTGGTGTCCCATGCTAATCAGGTGATTTGATGAGCACTGAGCACTATCAATAATGGGAGCCACCAATCAGAGTGCCTGGAGGATTCAACATCATCTCTGTGATATTCCTCCCTTGGCCCTTATTCTGGAGTCTCATATAATTAGAGTACTGAAATCAGAGAAATACTGAGGAAGAGAGCTGCTATTTTACTCTGACATGTGAGAGAGGACTCTGTGATCCCCTGCAGTCACAGAGAAAACCCAAGAGCCTGAGAGAGAGGCTAGAGACTGAAATCAGCAGGGCAGCTGAAGCTGAAGCCACTAGTCTGGGAGGAGAGGGGAGAGATGAGCCATATGCCTGAGTGCCCACAGCTGAGCTCAGGGAGAAAGTGAGCCTGGAGAAGAAGGCAGAGATTGGCCTCCATTTGGCCTTGCCTCGATAGCAGGTGTCCAGGATTGTCAGCAGCCCATCTTTGGTGAGACAGGCTCTCTGGTGCTGTCTTGACTTGGACATTTTCACAACCTCAGAATCATAAAAGTTTACCTTAATAAATTCCCATATAAAAGCCAAGCCATTTCTGATATTTTGCATTGGCAACCTTTAGCAAACTGAAACAGACACTCTACAGAAAAACCAACCTATAATAGACAAAAGTGTCAGTCTCCTGAAAATCAAGGTAGGAAATGGGGGACTTTTACAGATAGAACAGAATTGAAACATAACACACAGCAATATGTGATAGTGGGACTGGCTACCTGCACTATTAGGAGACATTACTGGGACAATTGATTCAATTTTACTGGGGCCTGATGATTAGATGACAGCTTCAGTGTTGATTTCTTGATACTGAGGACTGTAATAGGATTATGTAGAATTCTTTATTTGAGGGAAATGCACATACAGTATAAATATTAGGGGAATAACTGGGGATTAGGTCAATAACATATTCTCAAATAACTCAAGGAAAAGGAAGTGTTATTCTCTGTTTGTAAGTTTCTATAGGTTTTTTTTTTTAATGTTTACATAATAATGTTTATTTTCACTACTATTGATATTATCTTGGATGGAAACATAACCTTAATGGGAACAATGTAAAATGGATTTTTTTTTAATAGAAACAAAAACATCTATGTATTTATATTTCTGCCAAACAAATATTCAACTGTCCTGTTTACAAATAAATTGAATCTCTCCAGAATAGTGTGCACATCCTTGGAGAATATTCACTCTTTTTTTTTCCATATATGTTTTAAAAGATGCTTAGATTACATAGATGTTACACAAAAATTACAGGGATTCCCGTGATCTCCACCTCCCATACCTCCCATAACATCTCACATAAACCTCTTTTATTAGTGTGGCACATCACCTGCAATGGATTTACACATCCTGGGGCTTTGCCACTAAGCATAGACCACAGTTCACATCCTGGGCCACACTCTATCCCACACAGTTCTGCATGGTATATGCTGCTCTAAAATGACATATATCTGTCACCACAACATCACTCAGGACAACCCCCAAGTCCTGAAGAAGCCCCTGTATTACAACTGCCATTTCCTTCCCTGCCCTGAAAGCGTCTAGTGGCCACTGGCTTCACCTCACTGTTATAATTTCTTCCATTGCTTGAATCCGAATATGTCTACAGCACAATACCATTGAGTCCACTCTAGTCCATAGCTCTTCCCCCAATCCTGAGGGGACTGGAATGGTGATGTCCACTCCATCTCCAAGTGATAGTGGGCTTATATCCCATGGATATGGTGGATGGGATTATCCTGCCTTCAGCTGCAGGCTGTCTCCATTCCCTGGGATGGCCGTTGTTCACCATCATCATCTCCTTACCAGGTGACTTGGGTGAGTCCATTGAGCTGTAGAGTAGGAGTTGCAGCTCCACTGAGATTCCAGGCACAGCTGGCACATAGGCAGGCCAGAGGCTCCAGTCTCTGGAAGTAAACCTACAAACTCCAGCCTCACATATAGGTTTGAATAGAAGGGACTGATGGACCACGTGCAGGGAGGACTTATTTGAGTCCAACTCTGTCACTCTCAGTAGCACAGATTCCAAAGAATAGCCCACTGATAAGGTGTCAATCTCTGGGGCTAACCCCCGTATATAGGACCTTGGTGTCTCCAGAGCCCTCAGGAGTCCCTCTGTGTGGGGTGATATCCACTTTGGTGTTCTATGAGAGCCTACTGAGGTGTGTGTAAGCATTACCTCTGGGATGACCTCCCGACTCTCTTTGAAGTCTCTTAGCCACATGAACTCATTTGTCTTTACCTTTCCCCTCTTTTATTCAAGGTCTTTTTCCAGT